>CAUYTI010100531.1:0-20663 GCA_963575145.1 Galago senegalensis
GAGAAAATGACATGAAGGCTGTGATGACCAGTTTGATGGAAGTATTTCAGAATGCATGTGAAAACCCCATACTGTACCCCAGAAGTGCATTAATGTACATAGTTAACATTCAATTAAAATAAAAAAATTAAAAAAAAAATAGTCACGAGCCATTATTAACTGCTATTTAAATGTTATGTTCTTATATACCAGTTAGGAAAATCTTTGTATTCATTTGCAGAAAAATGGGCAAAAATCAAAAGCTTGTAAGTGTTCTTGTACAATATCGAATTTGATTGTTCCTTCTAAGAAACCAAACGTGCATTTGTTTCTTTTCTTCTTCATCATCTATTAAACCTAACAGGAAAAGCGAGGATGAAAGGAACTAAGTATGGACTTATTTACATGCTAGTACAGTGCCAGATCTTGCCATCAATTATATCTTGACTCTAGAACAAATTATATCCAGAAATCTTAAAGTATTTCAAATATATGTATCCCATTTGCAACATGAGGAACAGGGAAATTCCTTTCTCTCATTTTCCCCATATGAAAATAAAGCCCAGCAAGGTGGCACCTTGAGGTGCCCAGTGGATAACCACGACTAGTCCTCAGACTCTGAACCTGATGGTCTTCCCATTGGACAGTTTCACTGCTCTTCATATTCCTAAGCTTTTCACTTTTGGTTTTCCGCTAGTGATTATTTTTGCCATATCCCTAGAAGACTTGACCTTCACAGTAGCCTTTGAACCTCAGTGTTAACTGGAACTGTATTAGCAAGCTGGCAGGGCCGTGCATGTAGGCTTTCATGGGTAATAT
The DNA here is from genome assembly GCA_963575145.1 of Galago senegalensis. Classification (NCBI taxonomy): domain Eukaryota; kingdom Metazoa; phylum Chordata; class Mammalia; order Primates; family Galagidae; genus Galago; species Galago senegalensis. The sequence continues at coordinate 799 of CAUYTI010100531.1, forward strand.
TCAATAATGATGATGTTCAGAGAAAAAAAAATCTGCTAGTGTTGAAACTAATATATATGCTTCACTTGGCATGCTATTTCTCCTGAGCTTTGAACTTGAAGTTTTTTCTACACTGGGAACCTAAGGTCAGGCAGTTTTTAATTTACTCTTTTGATGCTAAGCTGGGAGGGAAAGTTTGGAATATTTAAAGTTATCATCATCCACAAATATTTATTAGACACTATGCTTCATAGAAGAGGGGCAGGATTGGGACTAGTAAACATAACTGCAATACAAGCGAGACTTTTTACTTAACAGGTCATGAACCATTTTAACCACCATGAAGATGTTACGTAGGTTCTACTGGCTTGGACTATCTAAAGGCCAGTGGAACATCTATAATGAAACACCAGTGCAAGTGTCAAACGTTTCTCACTCTTAGTATACAGTCTTAATAAATATAATTGTACCACATCCAGGGCCGTTACCTGTTTATCATCTATATTTCAAAAGGAAAAAGAAAATGTAATTTGTCTTATGAAGAGGCCTCATGGCCTGCATCTGTATTCTGTCCATAATGGCCGTGTTCATTCTGTCATATATTAAATAATAAGGCTGGGCACGGTGGCTCATGCCTGTAATCCCAGCACTCTGGGAGGCTGAGGCAGGTAGGTTGCCAGAGCTCACTAGTTCAACACCAGCCTTAGCAAGACCCTGTCTCTAAAATTAGCCAGGTGTTGTGGTGGGCACCTGTAGTCCGAGCTACTTGGAAGGCTGAGACAAGAGAATCACTTGAGCCCCGGAGTTTGAGGTTGCTGTGAGCTGTGATGCTACGGCACTGTACCAAGGGCGACAAAGTGAGACTGTCTCAAAAATATATATATTAAGTAATAAGATGTATTATTACAGCCAGTCTTATCTATTTGTAAAGTGACACAAAGATAGTTTATAGTTCATTTTGTTTTATAATAGAATGATTTTACAGGAATGTTGGCTTCTGTACAATTTAGATACAGTAAAAATATAAACAGTCATTAAAAAAAACAAGTTTCATGAAAGTCTTAAGGACCCAATTATACAATGTTACGAAGAGGAACCAGCATGCTGGGGTTTTCCAAAAACACCCAGAGTCAATCGATGTAGCACCACATCCATTTAAGAAGCGATTATCAACTTTTTCTACCAAGTCAAGGTCAAATTTCATGGTGGCCAAACTCTTAATTTTAAAATAATTGCTGGACTAAACTTTGATTAACAAGACCACAGATTTGAAGAAAATGTGTTAAGGTTCCCTGAGGTCATTCTTATAATAGTAAAAAAGAAAAAAAAGAACAAAAGATATGTATTGGCTTCACAAAGGGCCAAGACCTTTTTAAAACCAGCTTGGCTTACAGATTCAACTGACCCGTTGTTACGATACCCCGCGGTGAAGAGCCACAAGAACAACTTGTTCTGAATCTTGTGGCCGACTCTCCAAGCACAGCAAGCCCTGAGCATGACTCTCCAAGCACAGCAAGCCCTGAGCAACTTCTGTGATTGGAGGAGACACTGTTTTACTGAGCGTGGGCTTCCTTGCTCTCATGGAATGGATAATTATTTTTTTTCTTTTTATTAAATTTATGGTCAGTATTAATTTTTCCTCTCGAGGTATGTATTATGAAAAAAAGAGAAAGTGGAGGTTGATTTTATACCATCTTTCTATACTTAAATCTGCCTCCCCAGGAATGTGTATTTTCATGTTTTTTGAAAACTAGTTCCTCAGGTTAGTATCTGGATTTAGGTTACTTGTCATCCTAATAGGCAAGCATATGCCAGCTGTTGGTTTTAGTTTTCTTTAAATAGATTCAGAAAAGGGAGTCTGAAAGAGCTAACATGTGAAAAGAAGATGAAGATTTTATATATGATGACTTTCAAGGTCAATGTTAACAACATTATCTTCTTGAAATTCCACGGAGAGACTAGAAGCAGATTTGTAGACCAAAAGAAATTTTAAACAGCAAGCCAAATATGCACTATCCTGTTTCTTAAAGCCTCTTCTCCCCCCTGCAGAATGCTGTCTTTTTTACTGTTCTTTTTTTTTACTCTTTTTTTTGGTTAGTATTGTTATTGGCTCAAAAATCAGAGTAATGTTTCTTGATTGTCAATGTTCATATATACTTAAACTCATTCAGAAAACAGCAGAAAGAAACTTTTTTTTTATCTCATTAAAATTAAAGAACTCAGACCCAAGATCTTTAACCTTCACTAATGGGTAGTCGAGGTTGGATAGTTGAGGCCTGGCTGGCAATTAATATTGATTCTCATCAACCTTATACAGATTATCTGCCTGCGTGGTCTAATATGAAATGTGAACAGTGGAAGTTTTCTTTCCTCTCCTGGGGCTACTGTGGCTCTTGGCTTTCATAGTGTAGAACCAAGTGTGCAAAGTAGCATCACACTGGGCAAATAGCATTTTCAACCATGTTAAATGGAGCAGGACTTTGGGGGCCACCACAGGTGCGGGATGGAGCAGCCTCCCTGCTGCAGTGAGATGCAAGGACAGCTGTATATATATTCTTGCACTTTGGGGTCTATTTCTTTAAAATAGATTGTGAGATATCAACATTAATCAGTGAAATATCTTTCTGATTCTATACTCCACGTGCCCATTATAGTGTCCATATTGCAAACTTTATAGTAAATTTTTAACTAATTGAGTGTAGCCTTAGAAGTAGTCATATCACACTTGTTTTCATGTATAAACCATATAAATATTATGAATATTTATTTATATTCAGTTTTGGCACTTTTGCTCAATGGAATACGAGTGGACCTTTCTGCCATGATCAATAAAATCATTTTTTCTCATAAATCACAGCGAGAATTAAACTAGCTGTTACTCCCATCATAGTTACACTGAGAGGCAAGAGTAATATTTCCCTTACTGGTCTCCTCTGCCAATAAACTAAATTTATTTTAATGCTTATCAATTCATACCATATTTCATCACGAAAGAACAAAACTTCCTCCCTTTTTTTCCAAAATGTTTTTTCCCTCTCAAATGGCTTCTTAATTAAAACTCGCTTTGACAATCTTTTTATTCAGAACTCTCTAACTTTTTCACATTCCCAAAAGAGATGCAGGAAATTTGCTTTTGTTCTTTCAGGAGGAGAATTAGAATATGACAGAAATGTCTCTTGAATTACTTTTCAGCAAGGATCTTGGTAAGCCTCGTCTCTAAAAATCAGAAATAGATAGCTAAGAAAGACTAAGAATTGTGCACTCAGAATCCAAAAAAAAAACATAAAAAAAGAAACCAAAGACCACTAGAAGTTTCATCCCTTACTGCTTTTCTAAAATCTGTCTTGATAGCAGTTTGTAATAACAACTGGCAGAGTATTCAATATCACGTCTTCATGACATACCACTAGCAGCCAATCTTGGTAAACAGTCTGATTAAAAGATTATCTGTCACCAGGATTTCATCATCCTCTAGACTGATTCACTTGTTTGGAATCAGGGCACAGTCTGAAGTCACTGAATGGAGTTGATGAGGCTAACATTTCACAAAATAGAAAATAAAAATTGTCGTCTAAAAATCAGGCAGAAAATCCTCCCTGATTATCGCCAACGTGTATGATGCATACACGAGAAGCCCGACGGGGGATAAGACTGTCTGGGGTCCATTCACAACTCCCGGGAGCCGCTCAGCTGTCTCACTGACTCCGTTGGTGTGAGCCAGCTGCCGTACCCTGTTCTCATCTGGGGACAGTGCTGACGAAGATGATTACACCTGCTCTACCAGTGACCACAGTGACGTGGGCAGTCAGGCCACATCTGTGCGTGTTGGAAGACTGGAGGGCGGGGTAAATTAGAAGGGCTGGCTTAGTAGAACAATTCCCCATCTAGCAAGATCTGCCTCGAATTCTAAGAATATGTTTTCAGAACTTGGGAGAGGGCTGTATCCTGGAAGGGGGAAGCCTAAATATTGACTCTTTTTGCCTTCGATGTTGTCATAAGGAGAAGTCATCCCAGTGTAACTTCCTGAGCTTTACAAAGGTCTCGCGAAATCAGGATCCTGATAACGATTAAAGATGTGACTCCGAGACCTCAGAACAATCTTCAAGCTGCTTACATCTGGGTGTGTTGATTGTGTTTCTGAAATTTTAAGCCTGATATTCAGTTCCCTCTGATTTCTCAAAATTCTAAAAAATTGATGTTGAAAGCTTGAGCCTTTTCACATGCACAGGAAGTGTTTGAACATGGAGCAAGTGTGAGTTTTCTCCCAGTGACCAGAATTTTCAATGTCCTTGTCCTTTTCAAATCCTCTTTTTTCAAAAAAAACCATTCTTCCTTAATTTAACCCTTTACCCTTCTAATGTAGCAACCTATGCCCTCTCCTAAGATATGTAACTTGTCAGTAATTATGAAAATATAGACCTATATTCTGTTTTTATTTGGTAGTAGCATTTTTACTTCATTCTAATCCACAACCATTTCCCATAGAACGTTCAAGGAACAAATATTCTTTAAGGACGAATACTATGTAGAATGAGGGAAGCATTTAGTTCTTAGTACCTGGCAAAGCCATTCCTTTAGGGGACAATGTACTTCTAGAACTTCTTATTCTCTCTAAATCCAATAAATTAAGAGACAGATTGAAGGAACTGAAAGGGAAAGCAATTAGCATTTTGCCAAATACAGTGAGGGTCATGTATTAAGTTTGAGGGTCTGAAATTAAAGTTTGGCTTATCTAACTCTAGTTGGATATGAAAGGATGTTTGTGCCTGGCACACTGAAGTTGCGACTTGGGAACAATTCAGGCACAGGAGAAAAACTGGCCATGGTAGACTTGCCAAGTGGAAGGAAGGAAGGGTGGATGGTAAAATGAAGCAAAGAGGAAGGATTCCATGAGAGTGACAAAGTATTGCTAGAAATGGGTAGTCGGTGTGTCACATGATGAAGCCAACTTCCAATCTGACTGCAAAGAAAACTTTCCAAGAGGACGCACCTGGGCAGGTGCACAGAGCCACCACAGACACCAGGACTCCCTCCCTTTCCCTTGTCAGCAACTTTTCCATTCTGCATGGCTTAGGTTGTTTCCCCCTCCTTTTTGATAAAGCTTATCTTTTGCACTATTGAAAAAAAACTTTTTTATGCCTTTATTTTTAATATATCCGTGTCTTTACATTTAAAGGGAGCTTCTTTAGACCACATATAGTTAGTTCTTTGGTTTTTATTCAATCTCATAATCTGTCTTTTAATTGTTCTATTAAGACAATTCACACTTAACATCATTATTGATAGTTTCACTAGTACCTACCTTATTTGTGACTGTTTTCTATTTTTTCCCATTAAAATTCTTTATTGAAAAAGGTACTTTTAAAGACTGAATTCCTGAAAAGATTTAGCCTTCTCTTTGAAGTTGCATTTAAGTTTATAAAATATCAGCTCTTTTCAAATAATTAAGAGGTTAACATAGACCTCATAAAAATTCTGAATAAATTTTATAGGAAAGGTAATACATTGATTTCTAATTAGATGAACATCTTGATTCTATCAGGAAGAATAACTGAATGATTATAGCTGAGAAATTTTGAAAAGGAAGGGAATAAACGTGTTATATCTCTTCTGAGTATTGCCAGGTTTTTTTTAACCTTTCTTTTTTTAAATGGATGATTAATATAACTTGAACTTTATCTAACAGGTGCAAACAATGTAACCGAATCATTTGTACCCTCATATTAATCTGAAAAGTATTTCTTTGAACAAAGATCTCGCTATGTTACCCAGGTTGGTCTCAAACTTCTAGGCTCAATCCTCCTTCTTCGTGCTCCCATGTACCTGGGACTGTTAAGAATGTTCCATCATACCTGGAAAATAAATTGTTCCAAACATAATGCTGGATTCAATTTTGATCCTTGCACTGTACACATCATTTTTGTTTGTTTTTTTTTTTAAGACAGAGTCTCACTTTGTTGCTCTTGGTAGAGTGCTGTGACATCATAGCTCACAGCAATCTCAAACTCTTGGACTCAAGAGATTCTCTTGCCTCAGCCTCCCAAGTAGCTTGGACTAAGGTGCCCGCCTCAACACCTGGCTAATTTTAGAGACGGGGTCTCACTCTTGCTCAGGCTGGTCTTGAACCTGTGAGTTCAGGCAATCCACTCTCTTCAGCCTCCCATAGTGCTGGGATTACAGGCGTGAGCCATCACATTCAGCCACTATACACGTCTGTAACAACACAGCTCATAACTTTTCCTTCTAGACCACAGTGGTCTAGAATATGTCTTGGAAGTGTTTTAAGAAACACCCTGAAGTTTTAGAAAGAAAGTATTTTTGTAATGGTGTGAAATCACCTTTGTAAAATCACAAACTTAACCAAATATTGTAGCCTCCTTCAACAATGCTAAATTCTAAACCTAATCCACTTTCTAAATTATTTTCTAGCCTAAGCTGAGTTTAGACACTATGAAACTCAAAGCAAATTATTAGATCCCACTGCCTTTGAAATTCCCTTTCTTTGATACTAACCACTTCCTTCCTCAGTGAATTTCTAATTAACAAAAGTATCAAGACCTTTCCTGGGAATCTTTCTTCCCTCCCATTCATTCCCTCTTTTATCACCCTGCCAAAATCTTTTCTTAACTGAGGGGTTTCTTTTGTTGTTCGATTTTGTTTTTTAAGTCAAACATCCTAAACTACATCTGGATTATAAATTCCCAAAACAAGAATCAGTTCTCTTTCTTACTTCTCCTGTTTTTCCTTGAGGACCCTCTAACGTGGCTCTGAATGCAACAAATGCTTCCGGTAACTCTCCAGCAGGCTGAGTCTACCAGATTCTTTAAGTACCTAGTGTGTGTCTGTAGTGCTAGACTCCTCAGGCGTCCTCAAACTACAGCCCGTGGGCCACATGCGGCCTGCCTAGGATATTTATCCGGCCTGCCAGGTGTTTTTGCCGCTGCTGCCTGTCCTGCTTAGCAGCCGACTCGTCCCGGGGCCCACAGTCCAGCCCTCCAACGGTCTGAGGGACAATGACCTGACCCCTGTTTAAAGAGTTTGAGGACCCCAGCATACACACCAAGTGGGTGAAACAGACTTTGGTCCTACCCAACGGTCCTGCCCATCACCTGTGCAGTGATGAAGCTTACATAATGAGAACTTCTCCTGAAACACATTTTATCCGGCAAAGATACACATATGTGTATAGAAAAATTTCAGCCTGAGTTGAAGCCAACTAGCTATAAGCCAAGATTTTCTTCTTATGGATTACAGTTTCAATTGACAAACTATTACTCACAAGACCTTTCTAGGCCTCGGGGTAGGAACTGCTCATTCATCTCTCCTTTCTCAGAGGGGAGGTGACTAACGAAACGTGATTAAGGCCATTCATGTTGGACCCACATGTATTTCTGTTACTGTCTTTCTCCTATTCTGTAGGAAATGACACCCACAAACTGTAAAATGTTTAAACACCACCGGAATGACACTTGCACTTAAAATTCCTCCTTCAAATTTAATGAATCATTCTACGCTGTCACCTCTGTCTCTCTTCCTCCTCACAGAATAAGAACCTGGCTGTTAGGGCAGTCCCCACCCTGTCCTTGCTGCCCCCTTTAAGGTCCTTCCCTTCCCTCCCTTCTTGTAACTGCAAAATCTTGGACTATGTGTACCCACTTTGAGAAGCACGAAGAGGACTCTCACTTTTTCAGTTTCTTGTGGAGCTTGGAAGCAGGGTAGACAGAGGGAGGCATGGAATGAAACCTCCTCAATGTGCACATATTACAGTTTTGACCTTTAAAGCTTGAAAATGCACAAAATTTTAAAAGAAAAAAATTTATAGATGTATGTTGAGAAAATGAAAATGACTGGAGGAGACAGCAGCACCAGTATTTTACCCACAATCACCATTTATGTCATCTTTCTGGCCCCCCAGATGTTTCCTTGGAATGACTTATGAGACTTCAATTAAGCATCCACCAACAAAGAACAGTAGCAAAACTGAGTCAACAGACGCTCAGATTCCTTGGCAGTCTTTCAGATTTCACAGTAAGAATGTGATGTCTTAGAGTTCATCTCCGGGTACTTCATGCAGCTACCTTCTCTGTGATACAGCATGAGATTTGCTAAGACCATGCCAAGCTTCTGCTTCCAACTACAGGTGTGTGTTGGAGTCACAACTTAAACATGAAGTGTGCCCCATCCAGACCTGGGGGACTTCAGTGCCAGTGGGGAAGAAGGAGGAGGGGAGCCAGAAGCTTGGTCAAGGTGGAGAAGAATGAGTAAAAATAAGCACCACCCAACACTGCAGGACAAAGGTGGCGTCCCCATACAGCCACTTCAGGATGGTGTTAATGCAGCTACACTTCAGTGGATAAGGAATTAACTTACTGTAGAATTGCATTCTTAGAAGACTTTTTCAAGACTCATATATGTGTGTGTTGATTTAAAAAAAAAACTCACTTCTAGTAAACTTAGAGTAGGCTATTTCTTACTAATCTGTCTCATTGATTATTTTTTTAAAAAAAAAAGGTCACTCTGTAGTCAGTGGCAACAGGAATTGAAGTTGAAAGCAGGGATGGCTACAAAATGTGCTGATAGCCCTTTCCCCAAGCAGACTTGGCCCAGTGTGCTGGTTTAACTGGCTGGTTCCATCTGTGTGGTAAAACTGTGTCTGACATCTGTTTAAAAGGAGCACATGATGCTTGAGAAAGAAAGGCCAGTCAGGGGACTGAACGTGATGGGATCTGGGAGCCATGCTGTGTGTGTACAAGTGTGAGTGTGTGTGCATGAGTGTATATATGTATACGTGAACATGTGAGTGTGTGTGTGTGTGTGTATACACATGAGCTCCTAAGCCCACACAGCCCGCAGGTCCTGTCCGCTGTTAACTACCTTTTTATCTGGATCCTGTTAACTTGAGACTTGTTCTTAGCTCATGGAAAAGGACTCCCTGTGTTTTCTTCCTCCAGATAGGAGACGTCTCTTGGCAGACTTCTTCAAAGGCAGTTAAGTTGGTAGCATCATGGAAATTTGGCAATGAGTTGAGTAGTGGAGCAGATCTAAACACGAGTGTAGGTTATTTGCTCAGGCAATTGTTCCACTATTTTTCATCCTTTATTTTAGCAGTTAGCGGAACCACTCACAGCTATCGCTCCTCAAGTGAACCTGCTTGTCCGTTCTGATCATTGTGTCGTCTGAGTAACCGTGAAATTTAAATTTTAATTGGATACATAAACATGGCAAAACATGAATAAATCATCCAAAGGCCTTCTTAACTGTTCGATTTACACCTCTTCAAAGTTAATGCAAAAAGTCAAATTGAGGCTTTTGATTAAATAAAAAAAAATCGAACAACTAGATAACTTTGACATATTTCATCTCCAGTAATTTTGTCCTTTTGCCTTTTAAATCATTTTTAATTGCTTTGAGTGTTGCCAAAATGCACGCTCAGTGCAATCTATTATAACTATAAGTAGGAGCTTTGCGCCTCTGATAAAAAGAAGAGGGTATGTATGTGTTGTGGGTGATTTAATCCACCTTATGTTGGAAGGGTTACTTGGAAAGCGTTGCAGATTAATATAGAAGGAGTTAGGACCTGGCTGTTGAATGGTGTCTCGGATATTAATGATCTTAAAATGAATTATTTTGTACTTAGGAAACACTGTGATACACCAAAGTCACATAAAAATGGGTCTTCTTTGGTTATGTTTTCCAAAGAGACTATACAAAAACATTAGTTCTCAAAATTACGTCACCATTTTACTAAAAGGAAAGAAAGGGGAATGAAACTAATTTATTATCAGCCCAGGCTTCATGTCAGATACATTTAGTGCTTTATGTTTATGCTTGATTTTGCTTTTTTAAATTTCAGACTATTAAGGGGTACCAATGTTTTGTTGTGCGTGTGCATCAGCTGAATAGAGTTTATTGTACCCATAAGGCAGGTTTTTGCCCCTTCCCTCCCCTCCAGCTGCTTGATTTCTGATGACTTTGCTTCCTACCCTCTGTGCACTGTGTGCCTCTCAGTCAGTTAATGAGGGTACGTGTGATATTTACTTCTTTTTCCATTCTTGAGATACTTCATGTAGGTCATGGTCTCCAGTTCCATCCAAGCTGCTGTAAAGGGCAGTTTCATCCTTTTTAGTGGTGGAGGAATACTCCACATCACTAAATGTACCTTTATACAAAATGAATACAAAATATTCATTACAAAATATTTGTAAAATATTCTCTGTATGTTGACCACCCTTTTGTAAAATGTTGCAATGAATATTTTGCAAATAAAGGTGCCTTTAGCTACAATATCCCGTTTTCCCCATGTATGGCAACCCCATGGGTGACTTTTAGTACACCTTATAGAGTTATTGTTAGTAAACTGTCCGGAGGATCCGCAAAAGTCAGCACGGATAAAAGCAGATGTTTGGAGTGCTGGGTGTTTGGGCCCAGTGCAGCAGCGTCCAGGCTCACCTCTGCCTCCATGTTTGAGTACGGCCTTCAGCACCTCACTTAAATCCCTGGATCTAGGTTTGCTAAGCTTGCAGATGAGTGAGGGTTGACCTAGAACAGATCTCAACCCTGGCTGTTTGTAAGTAGGAAGTTTTTTTACATGTCAGTACCTAGGCTTACCCCTGTGGGTTCCAATTTGCTTTTATCTTTGGATAAAGCCTAAACATGCTTATTTTTTAAATACTCTCTAGGATTCTAACTCGCAGCCAGAATGGGGAACCCCCTGGTCAGGATGATTTCCCTGTTTCCTTTAATTTGAAGCTGATCATTTTCAGTGCAATGCTAATGAGGACAAATTGTATTTTTATTGTTTGGGGTTCATTGAGGGTACAAAGAATGACATTACACTGATTGCGTCTGTTAGGTAAACTCCCTCTTATAATTGTATCCTGCCCCCTAGAAGTGCACCATAACCATGAGCCCCATCCCTGTCCCTCCTCCCCTGGGATGGAGGGGTCACGGTGTGGGACACACCTTTGGAGGGTAGGACACAATTATAAGAGGGACTTTACCTGACAAATGCAATCATTGTAACCCGGTTCTTTGTATTCTCAATGAATCCCCAACAATAAAAAAAAAGAAGAATGTGTTCTACCTCCATCCTGATTAATACAAAAAGGGGTAAAGTCTCCATCTTTTTAATGGCTGAATAGCATTCTAAGGTATGCATTGGCATGGATATGGAGAGAAGGGGACACTTTAACACTGCCGGTGGGACTGCAAACTAGTACAACCTTTTTGGAAGCAAGTATGGAGAATCCGCAAGGAACTCAAATTAATGAGGACAATTTTTAAATACCTCAGCTGCCCTCTTCCTTAGCGTCAGGAGCTTAAGGCAGGTTCATCCTTCTAAATGTCACTCTCCTTGTGTCTGTATTATTCATGGACTGGATTTAATAGCATGATTGGCCATTTCCATAGAAAACCTAAGGAAAAAAGCCAATAGCTTAAGAGTTTCCCCAGGAAACGATTTCATTCTTATTCTCATCTTTCTTTTCCAGATATATTCAATGCTTTCCATAAATCATTCTTAAATGCTAAGTCTTGCAAATTGTAAAAAGGAAAAATTCTAATCCCTCTCTCAGGATGACGACATTACCTTACTAGATTGCTCGGAGCGAGTGCTGTGCCTTCTGGACTGACGTGTTCCCACTGCCCACGGCAGTGAGTGTCTGGCACCTAATGCTTATATCCTTCCTTTTCAAATGAATGAAAGACAGCCAATGGAAGTTTGAGAGCTGAGTAGTGTTATATAAATAAGATTCCCTATGAAGCTTCAAACTACCCATTGCAAGAGAACAATTCGAACATAATATTAAAACAAATGAGTAATAGCAGTGGTCAGTGCTATGGACTCTGCGCCACCCCCCCCCCCAAGTTGGGAAGATGTGTGATTGATTTCAAAGCATTTCAGTACCAAGGATAGGGATTGTCCCAAATAACCTATTTATAATATGTAGTTAATAGAAGCACAAAACTATTGTGGTGTTCAATTTATAAACACTGTTTCACAATTGTTTTTCATGTGAGGTTTGGTATCCTGCCAGTCGAACTCCAGAAATCCATTCTCCCCTCCCTCCCATCATATCCATGGGCACAAACAAAGTATCCTCCTCTATGAAAAACTGACTCACTTTCTAAGTTCTCACTTTAAAAGTCTGGCTATAAGCTGTTCAAGCCAAGCATTGCCCCTGTATTGAATGATACAGTAAGGAAATTGAGATTATTTTATGTAGATGTATTAAGGTTTAACGAAACATGGAAACCATGTGAGAGCTCCTACGTGGAGCAGGTAATAAATATGTGTGCAGTGAATGTCGAACAGGACTTACACTAAGGTCAAGAATCAGGTACCAATTCCAGGGATATTCATGGAGGAACTGCCCTAATCAACACTCTAGGAACATGATTTATTTCATTTCCAAAGTGCAATGCATCATCTGAAAACAGAAAAATGTGGTAACCATCCAGGAGTAGCCTATTACGGAGAGATGTTAATGTCCTGTAGCACATCTAGGACCCGTGTCACTAACACCAGCGAGCACAAACCTTTACGTGTGACAGCGACTTACAGGCTGTAAAAATGAAGAGCGTTGGGCAAGTGTTTCCCCTTCCCTTCCCCCTAGATCCTTCTGAATTACATCTCACTACTTAGGCTGTTACCAGCCAGCGCATGCTCTTTGCTTTCCCTTTTGAGAATGTGAACTTTCAATCACATTTTTTTGCAGGAGAAAATGAGTCTAGTAATCTATGGTCTTGTTATCAGGCATTGCACACGTCAATAAGCAGAATAAAATGCATTCCGTTTTCAGGCTAGGCCTGGGCAATAATGAGCCTGCAAATTAGAGCTAGAATTCTAAATATTGTGCCCGGGAATCTTGCCCAGGGCCTTTTTGGCTGTCATTTTTGATGTTTCATATTTGCTGTTTCATTTATATGCATCAAATTAACACGAACTTTCATATCTGGGCAAGAAAAGGGAGAAAAGTTGCTGGAATTAGACAACTCCAAGGAAGGCTCTGAGGATGTTAGCTCCTGATCATGGCCTCAGGTTCACTCCTTCTAGGAAACATGCAATTGATTATCTACAAAGACATTCAATACACATCCTTAATTGGGAATCATGCTACCAATTAAGGATGCTGTGAAAATATTTTAGGAGACGTAGTTTACTGCAGCAGACCTGAATCAAAAAAGTAACAGCATTCTTTTGACATAGAATGTTCTGGACAGCTGTGAGATTCGGAAATGTTAAGGAAAACAGGCTTTCTTCCTTATAAATAAATCACACTTTCTCATTTCAGACTTTACAGTACAAAGTAATAGTTTTATCATTTTTTTAAATGTTGCTTGGGGGAAAACTCAAATGAAATTCGTGGTGAATAAAAGTTTATTTATATACGTGAGGATCTAGGAGATTCACAATACAATTCAAATCTAATTACAGGAACAACATTCCACAGCACAAAAGTGTCTCGTGTTCAGTTTTTTAACTAAACTTTCAGTAATAGCTCTTTTCATTTAACACTCGAAAACAAATACATACAGAGTGATCTTGCACTGCTAAGCATTTTTGAAGACAAGCCAGCCACGGCGCAGAGTGGAAAGGAACACTTTGATGCACACCATTTTGTGTGTGCTGAGTTTTCGTTGGTGACAGGCTGAGATCACAGTGAAAGAAGCTTGATAACACAATCCTTCTATTGTCATTGTTGTGACATCTGAGCCTCTCAAATAATGGAAGTTACCAACAGAAGACTGAATACTTGGAAGAGAAGACCCACATGCTTCTACAAACATTCAGCCAGAGTCATATCATGTTTCCCCCAAAAATAAGACCTACCCAAAAAATAAGCCCTAGCAGGATTTCTATGCATTTGTTAAATATAAGCCCTACCCTGATAATAAGACCTAGTGGCTAAATCCATAGCCACGCCATGCATTTTGGTGTGGAGAGGTAAGGAAGATTGGAATACCTTTTATCTGCTACAGCTCCTTTCTCCAAGCCAGGCATCCTATTGTGCACATGCAAATGGCTAGGGGAAAGGAGGTCACGCATCACTAGCGCCAGCCCTACCAACAAGGTTGGGTCGCCCTGTCAGGTTCCAGAAGAAGATGACTTAACTGTATTTGAATAAATGTAGATTGTTGTATTATACTTAATAAGACACCCCCTGAAAATAAGCCCTAGTGTGTCTTCTTGAGAAAAAATAAATATAAGACAGTGTCTTATTTTGGGGGAAACATGGTACTAATGCAAATGACCAAGTTCTAATAGTAGACAGGATGACAGCCTTTAAGCTACTCACGGTGTCTTTTTGTTTGTTGTTTGTTAGTTTGTTTTTTGCCTTGTTTTTGAGACAGAGTCTCACTCTATTGCTAGACTGCAGTGGTGTTAGTCTAGCTCACAGCAGCCTCAAACTCCTAGGCTCAAACAATTGTCCTGCCTCATCCTCCCAAGTAGCTGGGATTACAGACACCTGCCACAATGTCCAGCTAATTTTTCTACTTTTAGTAGAGGCGGGGTGTCACTTTTGCTCAGGCTGGTCTCAAAGTCCTGAACTCAAGGGATTCTCCTGCCTCGGCCTTCCATAGTGCTGGGATTCTACTCATGAGCAACCACACCCAGCCAAAATTTATAAAATTACTTATTTACCAAATAGACTTCTCTATTCCCTTATTTTCTTGGCTTTTTTAACATATATTTGAATGTTTCTTTCAGTAGTCTATGTCAGTTCCCCCCAGTTATTTTTATATAGTAATATAATGAAACAAAAAAGCAGCTATTCTAAATGGTTAATAATGTAATTAATTCCCTTCTGAAGCTGATGTAGTTTAATGAAGTAGAAAGTATAACATATGATGCTGACCCTCATTCTCTACTGTGGACAAGAGCAATGTAAATGAAAAGTTAGATGACAGCCCACACACACGTTTATAATCACATAATACACTACATGAAACCACAGGAGGGGCAGGAGATGATTTGGGGGTAAAGTGGAGTGGACTGGAAAAGGAAGGTTGCTGGGCTGAGAGGAGGGGAGAAGTGAACTGGAGGAAGGATGCCCAAATGAGCATAGAGATGAGGAGACCCACCCAAAGACTTGTGCATGTGAGAACAGTGGCTTGTAGAGGGGGACAGAAGGATCGGGTGTGAGTCATGCAAGCTGGCCTTGGGAAGCAACAGATACCTCGCTCAGTCCAGGGGGCCTTGGGAACCACTCCAGGTTGTTGGGAGGGGAATGTCAACCGAAAAGAGGAGGAATTTAGAAGCACAGTGGGACTAATCCGGAGGCAATCTCAGCGTCCAGTTGTGAGGCTGTTGGAGCCAGCACAGGTTGGAGCCAGGCCGATTCTCTGAGCCACCAGCTGTCCCTCTGCAAAGGACTTTAAGTTTGTGATTATGCAATGCCATCTTGCATTCAGAAAGTTTGTTATCTACGGATTTAGACATATTTTAAAGACATTAACGATTCTTTTTTTCCTCTAAAGCGTTAAGATTTTTATCTCACACTTAACCAGAGGAAAAATATTTCATCCAAGTTGTAATATTTATGCACTAAAACATTATGTATATTTCTTAAGAAACAAAGGAACAGAAAAAGCCAAGTAGCTAAGTTAATTTACATCTCGACAAAAGAAAAAACTTGTTGAGTTTATATGACTAAAGAACTCTCAGACATTTTGGAGTTAGTCCCCTTGGAAGCAGTGATATGAGTTTATCTTCAGATCTAAAGTAAAATAACATATTTTAGAAGGGCTCCTTACCTTTGGCTACTAAAAGCAGAAAGTTATCCAATTAGGGGGGAAAAAAACCTCTTTGCTTCACCCACGCAATGCATGGGCTGCACATACACATGCTGAATTCATACTTGAAAATGGTCTATTTAAAGCTCAGGTGAAAATGTGATTTAACTAATATACCTTAGCACCTGTTTTTCACTACACAAACCTTTGTGTTGGGCCAGGCATGGTGGCTCATGCCCGTAATCCTGACGCTCTGGAGGCCAAAGTGGGAGGACCCCTTGAGTTTCGGAGTTCAAGACCAGCTGAGCAAGTGCAAGATCCAATCTCTGCTAAAAGTAGAAAAACTGTCTTGTTATTGTGGCTGATGCCATAGTCACAGCTACATAGGAGGCAGGAGGATCGTTTGAGCAGGAATTTGAGGTTTCTGTGAGCTAGGCTAATGCCATGGCACTCTAGCCTAGGCAACAGAGTGAGACTCGTCTCCAAAAACCAAGACAAAACCCAAGCAAGCAAACAAACAAAACCCTTAGTGTTACTAGAATTTAATTTATCATTTATTTTAATTTATGGCTATTCTTACTAAATGCCATAAAAAATCAATTGGCATTTATATTTCTAATACTCTGAGAACATCTAAAATCTAGAAGTATTATTTAGCAACTGTACATTGTTTAAATGATGGTGGAAAACATCTATGTCAAAGATGGAGCATGAAACCTTCATTTCTAATGCTACAGCTATTAATCACAGCTTTTATTTTTAAGAAGTGAGCTTAATATATTTCTTGACAAGTCAGTCATGACGAGTTCCAGTGCCTCATTTGAGTTCCCACCACATTTTATTGTTTCAGAAAGTTACAAAGCATGGATAGTCACTTAAATGAATCACAGCAAAGATGTCTTGGCCACTTTCACATCAGTTCTCAAGTTAGTGAGTTCCTTGGCAGGTTTGTATTTATTTAATCAATGAACTCAGTAATTGTAACTGTGCCCTGATAGGCTTTTAAACGTAAGTTATGAAACATTAAAAATTATGGCATCATCTAAATCGCCCATTTGACCCTTGTAATTAAATGTGGATTATTATTGGGATGTTGTCAAACGATGTGTGCTTATCAGTAGTAAGAACAAAGCCCATCACTCTCCAGTTTCTGGGTGTATTTGCAGGCTCTGTGAAAATACTGTCCATGGTGAAAATATGCAGTAGGGTACAGGAAGATATTATTCGTGCGAGAACTCTAAGTATGCATTGATTTTTTTCTGCTCTGTGTTGATAAGAAAGTATGTTTTTAAGCTCCCATTTTATGTGATTTGATTGTACTAATACCATTCTTTGCTTTTTAAATATAGGATACTGCGATATTTAGGTATTATGTTGACATTTATGTGCAGCTTATACAGAGTTGGTCTTCCTTATTTGTGGATTCCACATTTACAAATTTGCTAACTCACTAAAATTTATACGTGAAACAAAAATCAATGCTCATGGCACCTTCACGGTCACGTACAGAGCAGCGAAAGATTTGCTGCTTGTCTGCCCACATGCAGGTTCCCAGCTGAGTTTGAACAAGCTGACACTCTTCTTGTTTCAGCTCTCATGCTATAGACACATTTCCCTTTCAAGGCCAATTTACTGCTGCCTTTTTCTCAGGTTTGTGCTTTTTGTTGGTAATCTCACCATTTAAAACAGTCCCCAAAAGTCATGCTGAAATACCGTCTGCCATTCCAAAGCATAAGAAGGCTGCAGTATGCCAATATGTACATGAAATAAGCTTTGTGTAGGCACAAGTTCTAGTGCAGTTGGCCATGGGTTCAATGTTGATGAACTAACAACATATATTAAATAAGGTGTCACTGAACACACCTAGAACAAGGTTATACACTGATCAGTTGAAGAAACCAGTGTGACCAGAGACTTGCAGGGACCCAGCCTTGCATTTTCCCTGGGAGCAATGGTTTGGTGTTTACTAATAACAGTGACTTTACAGAATATACCTTATAGGAGCACATGTGAGAAATACTTTGGCAATAAGGGATTGGGGAAGGGATTTACATCATTGGCTCTCATTAGTAAGACCAGGAGAGCACAAAAGTATGTACATCATTGGTTAGCAGTCTCTGTACCTGTGGTATGGGCGCCCATGGGATTACCTCTATAAATAGCTTGGGGAGAAGTGCGCCAGGCCTCCTCCTTTGGCCCTACTCTGGCTCAGAGGAAGCCTGATCACTCCCCTACTAAGACTGCTGCTGAGAGATTGCTGCTGAGCTGCTCGCTCCTACTAATATTGACTGTGACTTCTAAGGTGCTTCGGCACCTGAGACCTGAAAAAGACCTACCCTGAGTAAGCTGGCATGGTGGCCCACATCCAGACAGTTGAGTGGGCCAGGGCTGGGGCTGAAGAAGTAGGATCCCAGCTCCAACAAGACCCTGGGTCGGGCCAGAGTCACAGTGTTGCAGGCCCTGACAAGTGGCAATGAGGATGGGATAGTGGACACAGAGCGAAAAAGGAAATACTTGGGAGTAGCCTTTGGTGGATGTTACAGTATAGAGTTCATAAGATTAACCGCCTTTCCCTATATCCTCCCCCATTGCCAGCAGGAAGTAGTTTTGGAGATGATTGAGGTCCCTAATACCTTACTGGCAGTTAAGAGTTCTGTTTGAAAGGGAGGGAATGAGGTAGAAAGAGTAACTATTAAGGGGTCTGGTGAAGAAACAACAGGGGAGGTGAAGTCTTATAAGAATGGCAATAAGAAAGAAAAACAGAAAGCTAAGACGCGTGAGTAAAAGAAGCCGCTGAAGAAAGAGCGTGAAAGTGTAGCCTTTAGCAATTAAATACCGGAAGTGAAAGAGTGGCGTTGAGTGTGGGAATTTTGGTGAGAGTGTTGGAAGTTTGAAGTAAGAAGAGAGAACGTAAGAAGTTTGTTAAGAGTAAGAAGTTTAGTATGAGAAGTTTGGGATAAGGAATATGAGATAAGAAATATAAGAAGTATGGGGAGTTTGAAGTAAGAAGTTGGCAAGAAGTTTGTAAGAAGCAGACAATGTGTTGTTGTGCTCAGGGATTAGTGCCTTCAAATGGTTGTGCACTTGTGCACAAGTCCCCAGTGGGACATCAGGGGATAGAGTCCCTATCTGGTTGTGCACAAGTCCCTAAAGGGTTGCCAGTGGTTAGAGTCCCCACTCATTGTAATTGGAGGAGAGTCCCCATTTATCATAATTCAACTAGCAAGGGCTTCAAGAAAAGTGAGACCTTTGTTCACCTGTTACACTCCACGAGGAAAGCAGGACCTTTGTTTGCCAACTAACACAATTTACAATAGATGAGATGCAGAAAGTATTAGAGATCTGAGATATAAGAAGTTTGAGATAAGAAGTAAAAAGTATGTGGTTGTGTGCAGGGGTTAGAGTTTCTGTCGCTGTGTATGTTGGAAATTGTAGAGTGTGGGAGAATGCAGACTAAAGGCAGAAGTAGCAAAAGGCAGTGAAAGCAGTAAGTTCTTTGGAAAAAAAAGGAGACTGAAATAAGAATCGTGACAATTTCATTTAGAAGAACAGTGGTATGATCCCCTAGTTAATACACAAAAGGGGGGATATGTAGGAGGCACCTGTGAGAAAGTTGGCAATAAGGGATTGGGGAAGGGATTTAGTATCATTGGCTCCTGTTAGTGAGATGCAGGAGAGCACGTAAGTATGTACATCATTGGTTAGCAGTCTCCACACCTGTGGCCAACACCTGATCGGTGCTCCCCTTCTAAGATTGAGATGCTTGCTCCTACTAATACTGACTGACTTGAGACTTGAAGGAGACCTACCCCAAGTAAGCCGGCATGGTAGCCCAAGTCCAGACAGTTGGGTGGGCCAGGGCCAGAGACCTAGTGTCCTGGCTCTGACGAGGCCCTGGGTCAGGGCCAGAGTCATGGTGACGGGGGTGGCAGCAATACCTGCTAGTGCAAATAACCATTTTCTTCTGCTTTTAATCCCTCAGGAATGTGAAATGTGCCATCTAAACAGATATTCTTTTTTTTTTCTTTTTTTTATTGAATGTTAACTATGTACATTGATACTCTTCTGGGGTACAGTGTGGGGTTTTCACATGCATTCTGAAATACTTCCATCAAAGTGGTCAACACAGCCTTCATGTCATTTTCTCAGTT
>CAUYTI010100533.1:0-64373 GCA_963575145.1 Galago senegalensis
CCGCCTCCCAAGTAGCTGGGACCACAGGCACCCGCCACAACGCCCGGCTATTTTTTGGTTGCAGCCATCATTGTTGTTTGGCGGGTCCGGGCTGGGGATTCGAACCTGCCACCTTAGGTGTACATGGCTGGCGCCTTAGCCGGTTGAGCTATAGGTGCCGAGCCTTGTCCACTTTTTAATTGTGATTGTTTTTCTCTATTTTTCTGATTTGTTTGGCTTCCTTGTAGATTCAGGATAGTAGCACTTTGTCAGATGTGTAGTTTGGGAATACCTTTTCCCATTCCTTAGGTTACTTATTTACTCCATTCCTTATTTCTTTTGCTGTGTAGAAACGTTTTAGTTTAATTAAATCCCATTTATTTATTTTTGTTTTTGCCGTGTTTGCTTTCAAATCTTAGTCATAAATTTGTTGCCTGGGCCACTGTCCAGAAGACTTTTTTCCTAAGTTTTCTTCTAGAATTTTTATGATGTTAGGTCTTACATTTTAGTCTTTTATCTATCTTGAGTTAATTTTTGTATAAGGTGAGAGATAGGGATTGGTTCTATTCTCCTGCAGGTGGGTCTCTAACGTCCCCAATAGCATTTACTGAATAGGGTTTTCTTTCCCCAGTTTTTGCTTATTTTCTCAAAAATCATTTGGTTGTAGTGTATAGTTTTATTTCTGGATCCTCTGTTTAGTTCCATTGACCTATGTGCCTACTCTCATATAATTACCAGACTGTTTTGGTCACTATAGCCTTCTAGTCTATAATTTGAAGTCAGGTAATGTGATGCTTCTGGACTTTTTTCTTTTTTTTTGAGATTACTTTAGCTGTTTGAGTTTTTCCTTCCACATGAAATTTAGGAATTTGTTTTCTATTCCGTGAAAAATGACATTGATATTTTGGTGGGAACAGCACTGAACCTGTAAATCATTTTGGACAGAATGGACATTTTAACAATATTGATTCTTCCAATCCATCAGCATGAAATGTTTTTCTGTTTGTTTGTATAATCAGTGATTTATTCATCAGTATTTTATAGTTCTCCTTGTAAATATCTTCTACCTCCATGGCAAAGTAATAGTTCTAAATATTTTTTTGGTGGGGGGAGCTGTTGCAAATGGTACTGAGTTCTTGACTTGATTCTCAGATTGGCTGTTGTTACTGTATAAAAATGCTGCTGATTTTGCAATCTGAGACTACTGAATTTAGTAATTCAAGGAGTTTTCTGGATGAGTCTTTAGAATTTTCTAGATATAAGATCATATTACCGGAAAACAGGGGTAGTGTAACCTGCTCATTTCCAATTTAGATGCCCTTTATTTCTTTCTCTTGCCTTATTCTTCTGACTAGGACTTCAAGTACTATGTTGAATAGAAATGGTAAAAGTGGTAACCTTGTGTTGTACAAGTTCTTAGGGAGAATGATTTCATTTGTCATATATGACTTTATTATTTTGAGATATATTCCTTATATGACTAGTTCATTTTATCATGAAAGTATGCTGTATTTTATGAAATGCTTTCTCTGCATTTATTACGATGATCATCTGGGTTTTGTTTTGAATTCTATCTATATGGTAAACCACATTTATCTTACTGTAATCTTTGGTGTTTTTGTCTTTTGCTGACTTTGAGATTGGTTTGTTATTGTTTTTCTAGTTTCCTGGGGGTGTGGCATTAGGTTGTTAACTTGTGATCTTTCTGGCTGTTTGATGTAGGCATTTTTCTGTATCCCAGAGATTTTGGTAGCTTGTGTCACATTGTCATTCAATTTGAATGTTTTTTATAAATTTCCATCTTGATTTCTTCATTGACCCAAAGATCATTCAGTAGCTGTTTCTTCGATTTCCATGTATTTCAAAGTTTTGGGAATTCCTCTTGGAATTGACTTCTAGGTTTATTCCACTCTGGTTAGAAAAGATACGTGATATGAATTTTATTTTTTAATTTTGCTGAGAGAAGTTTTCTGGACTAACATACAATCTATCGTGGAAAATGTTCCATATGCCAATGAGAAAGGTATATTATGCAGTTTTGAAGTACAGTGTTCTATCGATGTCTGTTAGATCCATTTGTTCAAGAGTCTCACTTAAATCCAATGTTTCTTCATTGATTTTCTACCTCAGTGGCCTTTGTTGTTTTTCATTTGCATGTTGAAGTCTCCCACTATTATTATGTTGCTGATTATTTCATTTCTTAGATCTAGTGTATTTGTTTTATCTAGGAGCTCCAATGTTGAGTGCATGTAGATTTAGGATTGTGATATCTTTTTGTCAATTTGATCCTTTTGTCATTACAGGGTGGCCATAAAGTTTATGTGCAATTTAAAATAGTTGTCTATTGTGAACTTTATGGCCACCCTGTGGTGGTCACTATATTATAGTCATTTTTGACTATTATTGATTTATATTATTGATTTCATTTACTTTTATTGTTCTTTCATCTGATATAAACTTAGCTACTTCTGCTCACTTTTGGTATACATTTGTGTGGAATATTTTTTTGACCATTTACCTTGAGTCTATGTGACTCTTTAAGAGTTCAGTTGGATTCTGGAAGACAGTAGATATTTGGGTGATATTTTTTAACCTATTCCTTCAGTCTATATCTTTTATGTGGGGCAATTAGCACAGTTACATTCAATGTTTAATATTGATAAGTGAGATGACTGTTTCAGTTATCAATTTGATTGTTATCTAATTGATGTTTATTTTTCCTTGTGTTACTATAAGAGCTATGAATTTTTACTTTCAATTGTTTTTACACTGGTGAATATTGACCATTCTTCTCAGTGTTTAGAAGGATACAGAATTCTTGGGTGAAAGTTGGAACTTTAAAACCAAATATGCCTTGTTTTCTAACTTCCAATCTTACTGTTTAGAATATTGTTGTTAAACTAATTCCTAAGATTTCAGGAAGTAAAGGTATGGAGTAATTATGAATCAAACCACCTGGATTCAAATTCCTAAGTATTCCACCAACTTAGCTAAATGACACTTTCCGAGTTACACAAACTCCCAGTATATCTTTTCTTTTCTCTGTGAAACAGAGTGTGATAAAATTCTGTTCAGAATAAATCTGTGTGTTGGCTATTACGATTACTTGATGATTTTAATTTAGACAGGGAAGAAAATGTCTTTGTGGAACTTAAATTTGTATGAATGGACACAATTTTCAGCTGATTGACTATAATGGGGGGTTTTAGCAAAGTATTACTAGGTACATCCTACTCGCACAGACACAAATATGTGAAATTACAAGACATCAATTTCTAGAAAAATAACATGTATTATAATGATATTTAAGTTTTAAGTCTTTAAATTGTCTCTTTCTCAATAAAAAAGTAATAGTCTACCAAGTCTTTCTCTTAGCTGAGACTCTTCAACCTGAAGTCATGCTCTGTTGGGTGCAGATTTATAGGTGAAATATTACAGATGAAAATGGGTGAAAATATTAGGAATAGAAGCAATAGAGAATATAATCAGATATGGCTGGAGGGAAAATATTCCTTTCCTAAGAAAATAAAACAGTATGTTGTAAATGTAATAAATAAAATAGTTTCTTTCTGTTTTGTCCAATGATAGAATCTTTAAAATGTGAAAATGGGCTGTAGCTAGAGAGAATATTCTGCATGCAGTTTTTAAACTGAGTGGATCTGAGATCTCCCCGACTTTTTGGTTTACATTAATATCCTTCAAAATAAGTAAAAAAGATCATGAAAGCCTATGTTTATATTTCATTCTCAACCAGTTCACCACCGCTTTACGGATCTGCATTTACATCTTGGAGAACCCCCCACATGAAGGGGAAGACCCATTTAGGTATGCAGAATGAACTTACCAGTTGATTTAAAAGGGAACTGTGAAGAGGAAGAACAGTGATAACAGTTTCATTTGTTCAGGTTCACTAAGAAGCAGATTCCAAACTGAGATTGGAGATGTGAGGCAGTGATTGGCAAGGGGGCAGGAGAAGGTGGGGAGACCCTCAGGCCCAGCTGCAGGTGTACACCTGGGAAGAGGCCCAAGTCCCATGGGATGAGTTAGCTGCAGTGCTCTGGTGTCCTGAGCCGCTAGCTGGTGGAAACAAACACAGTGGGAGGTCTGAAGTTCATCTCATGGCCAAGTGTAAGCAAACATCCAGTCAAGCAATGAGAAGGCACAAATGTTACACTTTTATTAATTGGGTCATAGCCTATTTTTGTTGTTATTGAAGAATAGTAATTTATTGTTTTGAGGTGAGTTTCACTCAGTTTGCTATAAAACTTAATGCCAGGATTATGATTCGCACCCATAATTATGAGGCTGAGTTTTGCAAATATCCTAATTTGGCCAGACGCAGTGGCTCCTATTGGTAATCCTAGCACTATGGGAGGCCCAAGAAGGTGGATTGCCTGAATTCAGGAGTTCAAGACCAGCCTAAGCAGGAACAAAGCCCCTGTCTCTGCTAAAAGTAGAAAAATTAGCCAGGCATTGTGGTGAGCACCTATAGTCCCAGAAACTCAGGAGGATGAGGTAAGAGGATCACTTGAACCCAAGAGTTGGAGGCTGCTGTGAGCTATGACAGCACGGCACTCTACCCAGGGTGACAAAGTGAGACTGTCTCCAAAAAAAAAGGAAATATCTGGATTTGGAGTTGAGAAATGTGGGCTGTTTGTTCCACGTCTTTGTGTCAAAACCTCTTCTCACTTTCCCTGTCTGCAAATTGCCGCACTTACTCTCTTAGAGCATTCTAAATGCTAAAATAATTTGTTTGAAAATTCTAAGTAAGTACTATTATTAAAATTACGCTTATCAGAGATAGAGCCCGAGGCAACATTTTCACATAATATAAGTTCTTATGAAAGAGATTTTTCCTTGATTTAATGTATGGTTATCTGCTGGAACAGAAATAAATAAGAGCCTAGTTAATATCATTTCTATTAGGAATAACATTTTGCAAACATAAAATTTTACCACACACTCAAAACCTAGCTCATATTTTTCCTGTGTATTCTGTGTATCCTGATAGTTCGAGCAGAAGCCTCAGGAAGGTTGTTGTTATGCATTTTCTAATCCATATATCTCATTCTTTCATTGTTGCAGCTACATCGTCCTGATTTCTTTCCTAAAGACAATAATGATATTATATAACTTGTATTGATGACTTAGCCTCTACCAAGCTCTCTGCTAGCAGGAAATCTAACTCCATTTGTCATCTTCAATATCCTAATGCATAATGATATTCTTGCAATGGTATTAATTTTGTAATCACACTTATCTTTTATTTGAAAGACAAAAAAAATTAACCAAATTCCTTGGTGAAGAGTTACAGTGTATAATAACCAAAGCTGTTGTAGCTCCTTAACTCTTGGGAACTATTAATCTAGAGGGGAAGAAGTGTTACAGTCCACACTTCATTAGCACTTGGTGCTACACAGACCGGGTACTGTACAAGATAAAAATAACAGTACAGTGATGAGGCAGATAAAAGGTCAAGTGACTAGAAATCCAATCTAAGCTGGTCGCGACGGGTACAACGCAGTGTTTACCATACAGACACTTGAAGGAATAGACAATTCTTTCTTTTTTCAGTTAATTTTTTCCTGCTTTGGTTGGTAATTTTAATACATTAAATATTAGCATTTGACGGTCTTTGCAGGGAGAAAGGTCAGCCTCCTGGACAGTAGCTAAGAGAATGTCTCCAGACTTCAGCAGATTTCTGTCTGTTCATGGCTTAAACTTGTGCAAGTGCTAGTTTCCTTATTCAAAAAATGAGACTAAAAATATTTAATAGGGTAATTACAAGTATTGATGAGGACCTACATTTAGGGAAGTTCTTCCTGTGCTGATACGAGTACATATACAATAATTCTTAGCTTTGCTATTTAAAAAGATGCTCTTTGCTCCTCCCTTTTTACAATGCTGGCTTTTTGGATGTTACTCCTTTGAAGTGCCAAATGTTCCTCATAAGTTATGAAATTCCTAACTGGGGAGAGCTTTCATTTAGTCTTCTTAAACACTTTTAGAAAGTATAATCATCTAGTACTGAATTTCTAGTGATCAGGGGCAGCCCCAGTGAACCGTGGCTCTTGACCTTCTAGTAATACACACTACATCCTCCATTTCTCCCCCAACCCGATTCTATGGCTGGAAATAGACCAGCAGCTTCTTCATGAATGCCGCTTTGTTACTTATTCTTAAGTCAGAGAAATGAAACCCACAGGTACAATGACCCTGTGTTGATGAAAGTAAGTTCCTTATAAGTAAGCAGAAGATCCCCATGGTTATCTCGTTGTTAACCGGCGAATCGCAGAAGTTGAATAATGAATGACTTGAGCACCAATGGTCAAGCGTAAACTTCAGTTTCTGGGAATCCAGGTGCAACTTTACGTCTAGTTCTGCGCTGAGTAGGCAGGTGCTTCGCGTCGGACACACACCCGGCGGTGACTGTCTATTAATACCGCAGGGAGGAAGCAGGCGCACAGCGTCAAAGGGGCGCGATTCTTAACATAAAATGAAACAAAAAAACAAACAAAATCAATAAACAACAGACCACTTTCTCTGGTCTAACATTTCATGTTAGCTGAAAACATAATTCACCAAATTCAGTGTCATAGGACGCACTTACACTCCTACAGTCCACGGAGCTCTCCCACGGCGTCTATAATCATATTTAATCTACATAACATATTACTTCTGTCGCTAATAACAGTAACAGTTCTGAAACAAATACCGTGAAAGAGGAAAATGTGATCAATCATGTTGGTTATCTTATTTTCTCTACTTCTCAGTGTGCTGAAAATATTTCATAATTATTTTTTTCCAGTCACACATTTTATGAAAAAAATTTCAGAATTATTTTAATGACCAAAAAGGTAAACAAGGCTTTGTGTGGCCCAGTGGGAATTTGGAGACAAATTTGGATTCTGATTCCTCTGTTTCATGGACCATTACTTGTGTTGATCCTTAGTGCCTGCCTACAAAAATCTATTATCTATTGTAAAAGCTATGAAGTTGATCCGCCATTTCTTTACCTGCCTCAGAGGTATTTCACAGCTATACAAATCGCTGATGTGAGAAAAATCCTAGCACAGCATCTAACACATAGTAAATTCTCACTAAATGTTATTTTATTTGAAAAATATATTTTTTTTTAATTTTATCTTTTTAGAGATGGGGCTTCACTTGTCACTCAGGCTGGATGGCAAAGTTGTGATCATAGCTGACTGCAGCCTCAAATTTTGGGGCTCCAGTGATCCTCCTGCCTCAGCCTCCTGAGTGGCTGTGACTATAGATATGTGCCACTGTGCCCACCAATGTTATGTTTTAGAGATGGAGTCTCACTCTGTTGCTTGCCCAGGCTGATCTTGAACGCCCAGCCTCAAGTGATCCTCTTACCTAGCCCTCCCAAATTTCCAGGATTACAGGCCTGAAAATTCATTTTGACAATTATTATTGCAATGTGTAGAATAAATTCTCCATAGAGGAAGAAGTCTCTGGTGAATTTCTTGTGTGTCTTATGGGAGGGAGCTACTAGTTAAAATTACCTTATGGTGACATTCACTGCAAAGAGACTCAGTGGACTTTTGGCCACGGTGGTGGAGTTTGAGGCGTGTTCCCTGAGTGATGGGTCCTACTTTAGTCATGCTTTGGTAAAGGCTAAATCACATTTCTTGGACACAAATTTGATAGAGATATATGGAGGGTGAAGAGACGCCTATAAAACAAGAACAAATTTAAACTATGATAAGAGAAATGAGGACGTTCGGTTTCACTTTCAAAAACCTCAGCGAGTAACGAACGCTGACAGAAAGAGGCACACGAGGGCTGCTGGGGGTGGAGTATAAAGCCACCATCTTTAGGGAAATAAGTAGATATTTCCAGCTGTGGGATTTCATGGAGTTCTGAAATAGAAAAAGAAATGAAGAAATTTAAGTAGAAATAGCAAAAATCGAAGACCAAAAGGAAGAGATGTGCAAAGGCAGGATCAAGCAGGGAGATGAAGGGTGTGAGTGAGAATCAAAGTTCCCACTGCAGCCGCCTCTGGGGGAGCAAGAAGGGGCTGGAATCCCAAGAGAGAAAGGGAGGAGGAAGGGAACCAGGGTAGGGAACGGCTGGACCCCACGTGACTGATCACTGATGCAAATGTGGACTATAACCCAGCAAAGGGGCCCCATGGCTGCGCAAAATGTGAGCCACAGGGGATTCTGGAGGAGAGAGGCCAGCCAGGCGGGGCCGGAACTCATGAGGAGCCCACCACATTTCAGGCTGACTTGGTTATCTCTGGCTGCTAATGGCCAACAGGAGAAAGTTGCAAACAACCGAAAGAAGCAGAGAGACTACACGCAAACCAAGGCCCAAAGTGCCTTTCAAAACGTTCCAGGGAGAGAGCTGGGCCAGGAAACTCACTGTGAAGGCCGGCAGAGTAACAGGAATGAGAACAATGGGCCAGGATGCCCAGGGGCTGGGGCGAGGACCCTCTGCTCCTGCCCTTCAGAGATCACCCCCAGAGCAAGAAGTCAAAGGTCACTCATTCACATGGATCTGCTTGATTACAGGATGATTTTCTCTCTAAAACAGTACAAAAATACAGTGTGCCAGAGGCTCTGAAACACAGGAAGATGTGTGGTTAAGGGGGAAATACCAGATGAGCCGATGCTCGAAACTGCGCAGAGAGCCATCCTGCATGTTGTCCAGGGTCCCTGTTAGAAGGTACCTGTCAGATTTGGAAGAGGGAAGTGAAGAAGCCAAAGACGTAAACAGTGTTTAGCCTGACGGAAGATGACACCACATCTGAGATAAGGGGACTAAGGGAAAAGGGATAAGGAAAAATACCTCAGAAGTGAAGGTCCGAATCCACAAAATAAAACATGAACGGCAAAGATGCAAGTTGGAAGGACTGTCCTGTCCTAGAGACGCAGGTAGACCAGACTAACACATATCCTTAGTTCATACTTTGGGGGAAAAGAAAGAAGTTAATAATAAAATTGCAAAGATAAAAAATATTATGCTAAAGGCAATAATCATAAACTTTATAAAGTCTCTGCTATTTTGCCAACTACTTTATATACATTAACTAAGAATGGAACTACAGTAACCCCCAGAGAAGTGGGTGTTATCATTATGAGGAAACTGAGGCATAGAGAAGTTAGGGGGGCACTTGGGCAAGGTTGTATGACTGTAAATAGCAAAACTTGTATACAAACCTAACATTTCACCCCCAGAGTCTGTATATCCAGGCACCATGATATGCTATCACTGTAAATTAAAATGTAGGGTTTTAAATATTATCGTCAATAATCTTTTACATGCATGTGACTTTAAAGAAACACCTGAGCCAAATTAAATGTAGCAGAATTAATCTAAGCAAAGAATGATACAAGAACTAGACAATACCAACAACCAGAGAGCTCCACTTTAACAATGTGTGCGACAATCTTTTGCAGGTCCCACACTTCATTGGCCACACCTCAGGCCTTATTTGAACCTGCTGTGTTGAATAGGCTGTCTGTGATTGGCTGAGACCTGGATGTCTGTGATTGGCTGAGACCTGGCTGTCTGTGACTGGCTCTAACCTAGCTGTCTGTGATTGGCTGAACCCAGCTATACTCCTAAGAAAGGTTTTTCTACTAAGTTCCCTTGCATTTTGTTCTGGAGAAACTCAAAAATGTGGAAACGAAGCACAGAGACAGCCTCAGGCTAACATCCTCTTGCTTATTTAATTTAACTCAAGGAACCCCAGAGTTTATGAAGCATTTACAGCTGCAATCCCATTTTCTTTCTATCACTGGGAGGAAGGCAATGCAGAAAATAGCGCGTCCTTTCCGCAGAGGAGCTGGCTGGGGCCCCAGTCTTAGCCAAGGCCCCACAGTTAGTGCTATGTCTTTTTGACTTAAATCTTACTGTCTTTTTGATTCTAAGTCCCCTGTGACCTTTCAACAGCATGAGGTGACTCAACTAGAAAGAGAAACACGATAGAAAACTGGTTTCTGATGTCAGTTTTCTTAATGCATACAAACAGTTTCCACCAACAAGGGAGACAAGTGATAAGTCCCTGTAGATTAGTGAGATAGTTCCTACAGGTTCAGGGCCTGGCAGTGGAGAGGGGGTGGCAGGTGTGGGAGTTGTAGGAATAACAAGAGAAAGAAAAATAAGGGGGGAAAGTACATTTCCAGGAAAAATATGTGAGGAATAGCACATCCAATCTGCTATTCTGAATGCATGAATGACTATATCAAAAGACTTCTGATCAGGTAACCAAGAGATTGTATTTGCTTTTGTCCTTCTGAGTATTTTTGTTTGGGGCTGAGTGAGAGAGAGAGAGAGAAAGAGTGAGAGAGAGAGTGTGTGTGTAGGAGCTACAGGGCAGGTGATGGTCAGCAACATGATTTAGGAAAGAAAGTTCGAGAGACGGTTACAAGATCTTACAAATTGAACGTGGGAAGCAGAAAAAAATGAATTACTGTATTTCTTTATCTGTTCACTCATTGATGGACATTTAGACTGCTTTCCTATCTGTGAATACTGCAGTGAGCATGCGGGAACAGGTATCTCTTCAGGAAACTTATTTCATCTCTTTGGAGAAAGAAAAAGAAGGAAAAAGAGAGCCACATTGTAGGAATCACATAGATGAGGAAAGGAACACAGAAAAGCATCAGCGTGAGGAGGAAACACTTTGGAGAGGAGAAGAGTATAAGAAATGTATTTTAAAATAACCAAAAATAATAAACAATTCAGAGTTCTTAAGTTTATAAGAGATTTCTCTTTTCTTTCTGGCATTTTAACAAGGATTGTATGATGGTGAGGTTAAGAGTTGTAAATAAATTAAGTGTATTTTAAAATTAAAAATGACTATCGAATGGGATGATTTATTAAAACTACTCTAAAAACTAGGAAATGCTATTGTGATGTTAGATATTGTAGCTATTATTGTTGTTGTTGTCACTACAATTGAAGGCATTTTCGGGGGGGGGAATCCTGGCAGGGCACCCCTGGGGTTTACCCGGTTCTATCATGTTTGGGGTGATGGTTCCGTTTTGTGAAGAGTGGCCTGCCCATCAGCCCCTCTGGAGGAAATAGGAGAAATATTATGTGATACCATCACTTATAGATTGCAGCATGAAAGAGGTAGTGGGAAGTCTGTCCCCTACTTTTATCCAGTGTAGAATATGAGAAAATGGTCATAAATAACAGCAAGTGAGATCTAGGTTAGGAACGCCAACAAGAATAATTTCTTGCTCTTTATGAGTGGAAACAGGTTACTGAGGGAAAGAGAGCCATCTCTTTTCTAAAGATAGAAAGAAATAGTTCCTGCTTATTTTCAGCTTTATGGAAAAGGACTCTTGGTGGGGGGCAGTGGGGTCTTTGAAGGGGAGTGGTTTCTCGGGCCTGTTCAAATCCTCAGACTGTGTTACACACACACGTAAGTTCTTATCTCCTGACCAAGACGTGCTGTTAAGCTCAACACCCACAGCTGTGTTTCAAGGACCCTCCAACAGTTAATACAATGTTTAAAATACCTTCGGCTCTGAAAACCAATGAAAACATTGAGAGTGAATGCACTGAAAAAAATCTCAACTATTTCATGAAGTAAAGAAATCAACATTGGATTGTTCCATTCTGCCTTGCTGTTTCACTCTTTCCCCCTCACTCAAACCATTCTTTGCCCAGGCGGAGACAAATTACTTTGCTTTACTCACCCCAAATACAGAGCTTGATGTTTCCTTCCTTATACAATTTCCGATTCAAATCCCCTATCTTCCCAAAGGCGGCAAAGGTGTTCTCTGCTTCCTTATCCTTTCAACCAATCCAAAAAAGTTGTTTCCCCTTTCGTTAAGAGGTATAAAAATGTCAGTGCCACTGAAAATACAATATCTTTATTCTCATCGTCTAGGAGACAGGATGTGGCCGGGGTGTTAAGTGTCAGCCATGTCAGATTTCACTTCCTGCTTCATGATCAATCCAATATGGGTCTACCAGGCCCCGTTATGTCCTCGCCTTTCCAAGGAGATCTTACTTCTAATCTGACCTGGGCTGCTCTCACTTCAATTACCCAGGGAAAAAGTTAACAATACCTGGCAATAACCCTCTCCTTCAACCACCTCCTGCCCCCTTCATCCACCTCCAGGGTTATAAAAGTGAAGGAAATTTGTTACGACTGGTTCACGCGGCTTGGGAGTTGCCTGCTGGATGATTTCATAGTCTGGCTATTAGCTGTGAGGAAATATAATGCCATCCTCACATATCTGGTTTTAGTTGT
The DNA here is from genome assembly GCA_963575145.1 of Galago senegalensis. Classification (NCBI taxonomy): domain Eukaryota; kingdom Metazoa; phylum Chordata; class Mammalia; order Primates; family Galagidae; genus Galago; species Galago senegalensis. Next base: position 12,221 of record CAUYTI010100533.1, read on the forward strand.
GAGGGGAAGGCTCAGATGAAAGCCTCCAGAGAGGCAGAGAGGAGCAGAGGGGAGAGTGAGAATTCTGGGGGCTCAGTCTGATGATTTTAGTGGGGTGACTAGGCGGAGTGTTCATTGTGCTAATGCTGGAGCTGGATGCCCCAGTGTTTAACTTCCTAACATACAAAGTGATGTGGGGAATGCCACCCTAGCCCAGGTGGGGGAAGTAAGTGGAGTAGCTGATTTCCCCTGGTGGAGGCTCTCCTGGCTGGCAGCCGGGAAGCCAGAGCTCGTGCGTGGGTTCAGCTCCGGTCCTGTTACTGCACTGATGGGTGGTCTGGAAGCAGGAGATTGTAATGATTAGGGGGTTGGGCTCTGGGGTCAGGCTGATGAAGTGTCAAGCTCTGTCACTTTGTGAAAATAAACCCAATGTCTTTGTTCCTCAGTTTCCTTAAGTGAAAAAAGCAGATAATAATTGTGTCTAAATGAGATGACGTATGGAGTGTGGTGAGAGCTGTGCAGGCCACGTGAAAACAGCTCAAAATGAGAAGGACAATGGAAGTAAAATAGGGTCTGAGTCACTTAACCAGCAAATGTTTACTGAACACCTATTAAGAATTAACACAAGGGGGTGGCTCCTGTGGCTCAAAGGAGTAGGAAACCAGCCCCATATGCCGGGGGTGGTGGGTTCAAACCCAGCCCCAGGTAAAAACTGCAAAAGAAAAAAAAGAATTAACACAGGCACAGGGTATTTTGAAAGGAACAAAGGCATCCTGGGTGAAGATCCTGCCCTGGGCACTTACATCTCACTGGGGAGACAGAAAGTAATTTCAGTAGCAAGCTGTTGAAATCAACATGATAAGAGTTTAAGAATTTAGAAGAGACAGCAATTATTATACGTTTGAGAAAGAATCTCATGAAAATATTTGAAGTATTTAGAGAAAATTAGAAAATATTTTGTGGTTTTCATGAAACTATTAAAAACAGCAGTTACAGGGTAAAAGAAACAAAGCCTGAACTATCGACGGTGTGGCTTCAAATCCAGTGCCCTGTGTCGTCTTAAGCATAATCCTATGGAATTCTTTCCCCTCTGTGTTCGAGTTTCCATATTTGCAAAATTAATACAAGATACAGTGCATGGATTTTATGAGAACAGGGAAGAATAACACACAATCTAGTGGCTGAGCATGGGGGCACCAGAGAGTATTTCAACAGGTGACTAAGAAAGGAAGGTGACACTGGGGGGTCTCTCTGACCCCTTCTCTCCCTTCCTGCTTCCTTCATTCCAGGCCACATTGACTCTCATTTGACCCCTTCGGTTCTTGGGATATTTGTGGGGAAACATGCCGATTCCTCTGGTTGAAAGTCACTCCTGAGTGTGCCAGAATGATCTGCTGGACAACATGTCCTGTTCCTATTGCATCATTCAGCACCCTCCTGAGCGCCCCTGGACCAAGCCGTGGCCACAGAGGGGTCCAGGGCTGGACGGCTCCGGGATGTGCTGCTTGCCTGTCTGGCCTCTGCTGGTGACTCTGCCAGAGCTTCCCTGGGAGCGGCTGGTTAACTTACCTTCCACCATCAGCAGGAGATGGCAATCCCAGCTCCTGCCTCCGGGAAGCTGGAAGCTGAAACCTCTCTAACTTCCAGCGCTAGCTAATTCAAGAGGAAAAGCCTTGTCTCCCGTCTTACATGAGACCTTTGCACTGTGTTATCCGTCACTGTCCTGGGCGCCTCTGTCACCACTCCAGGATCTAAAAGGCCTTTGAGTAATATGATAAAGAGACCAGTGTTTTCCCTCCAGGCCACTCTAGGGCTGCTCTTCCCAGTCCCGACAATTTCACCAAGCACTTTCCTCTCTTAATACAGTATTGTGCAGAAATGAAAATTTTTCAGCAGACATAAGAACACGGCATAGTTGATGAGGCGCCTTCCTGAACAAGCCCAAGCGCACAGCCATTCTTAAAAATGTAGCTAGGAATTGCAGGACTTTGCTTACTCTTAACTTTTTTCTTTTTTATTTCTTGAAGAAATTGTCCACGTTTGCATTCGTGACACAGGGAAAAGTTCAGTATCTCATGGTTATTGGTAAAAAGTCCACTGTGGGCTGGGGTGGGATGCAGGTGAGGGGTAGGTATGTCCATGGAATCAATCTAGGTTTTAAGATCGATTTAACACTTAACCTCACATACCGTACAATTCACCAAAGTGTATAATTCAGTGGTTTTTTTAGTCTTTCACAGAGTTGTGCAGCCATCACTCTAAGGAACTTTAAAGCATTTCGTAGCACCAGAAATGAACCCACACCCAATAGCAGCCACTCCCCATTTCCCCCCAAGCCCTTCCCAGGGCAGCCTAGGCAGCCACTAATTTATGTCCATTCTCCATCCATCTGCCTGCTCTGGGCATTTTGTTTAAATGGAATCAGACCGTGTGTGGTCCTCCTTGCACTTAGCCCGGTGTGTTCCACGTTCATCCAGGTTGCAGTGCATATCACTACCCCATTTCTTTTTATTGCTGAATAGGATTTCATTCTGTGGGCAGACTGTTTTTATGTATCCACTGGACAGAGATTTGCGCCTTTCCCATTTTCTATTAGAAACGGTGCCGCCATGATGTGTGTTAAGTTTTTGTGTGGGCACATTTTCGTTTCACTGTGCACTTCTCTGAGAGTGTGACCGCAGAGCCAGACGTCACTCTGCATTTAACCTTTGGAAGAATTTTCTGGCTGTCTTTCAAAGGGGCTTCCCCATTTGGCATCTGCACCAGCAGCAGATGGGGGGATGTGTTCCCATTTCCCCACATCTGCACCAGCACATTTCATCTTCTCTCTTTGTGATTACAGCCCTTCTACTGGGTGTGAAGCCCCCTATTTCTGTACTGGTCCATTTCGATCACTTCTTCTTAGATCACGATTAAACGTTAATAATTAATTCATAATTATCCTTTCTTTAAACCCAAAGTGATGCCTATTCCTGACAACATCTCGCTCAACTCTGGAGAATGTGGTAGGAGGGGATAATGACCATTGGCAAAGCGCTGGTGATTTAACAGGAGACCACACGCTGGTCGCTGTTTGTAGACCTTTCCTGTCTCCATCTTCGTCTGCCACTTTCCCCAGAAGAATGGAGGGAAAAGCACTAATGAGAAAGAGAAAAAAACAAAGCTGCATGAAGTAAACAGAAGCTCACTGGACGGCCGCCCTTGCACTGGACACACACATTCTGCAGGCATGAGGAGCAGCTTGTCACACCCAAAAGCCAAAGGAGGGGGCACTGAGCTGAGGGGGGAGTAGGGGACAGAGAGCTGACTTCCAGTGACAACAGGATGATCTGGAAAAAAAGAGACTTGACTTTCATACCCAAGGCGAAAAGACAAGTAGGGCTCCTCTTGGCAATGACTCTGAGATATCTTCCCCTCTGTACATGGTGCCCTGTGTGTGATAGAGGATAATGTCTGTGTGGTTATTTAATAGGACACTGATGAGTGCTTAGTGTATCCAGACATGGAAATAGTGTTTTATGTATATTTTTGCATCAACTCAATACGAGGGGTGTGTGTGAGAGAGAGACAGAGAGGGGGAGATATTCCCATTTTACTCATGAGGAAATGAGATACAGACAGGTTAGGAGACTTGACCGTCATCACCCAGGTAGCAGAGAAGGAGTCAGGCCCCCCTCTGCTTGATCTGGAATCCTATAGCACACTCCCTCCGAAAAGATAGTTAGTGAATACATCGATAAACATTTTCAAACACCAGCTTCAAAAGATCTAAGAAAGGAAAAATAATATTTTTGGAAAAAATACAGTGAACCAAAGAACTTGTAGACGAGAGAGAAAACTGGACTCTTACCTGTCTGCTGAGAGCTTAAAATCGATACACATCTATTAACACATCAAATAATTTAATGAATTAGTGTCTGTTTCCACAGGCTTCGCCAACTGGTGATCACAGTGAGTAAAGTGTTAATAGAAATAATTTCGCAGACGCCATTGTCCCCACTTCCACAAACTCCAAAACCCTTCTAAGCCCAATCCAGTTGGTCCTTGGAGGGACTTGGAGATTTGTCACCTGAGTTTGCAAACAATCCCTTGGGCTACAGTAGCCACATGACAAGGCTCTTCCTTTACTGCCCCATGTGCTTGTAAGTGTTCATCTCCTCATCAGCCAGTTCAGAGTGCCGCCCTCTCGCCCTCCTGCCCCTCTGGCAGTGCCCACCAGGCAGTACACATGTCTGCATCACAGAATCTGTGAGCCAGAGTGGAGCTGTCCCCACGCCACAGCTTGGCAGATCAGCACAGACACAGGTAGAAGGCTCCTCCCTACACTGTGTCAGGAGAGCATCAGCTCCAACCTGGCTGGGCTCCAGAGCCTCCTGCAAGATTACAACACCGTGCAAATATCTCAATCCACTTATAGTTGCATTTTGCTTTCTACAAGCCTCAGAAAGTGTGTGCTGCTAATGCTTCCCCAGGGAACTTAGGAGATCTCTGATGTCCTCTGAGCATTTCTCACAGTCCTCCTTCAAGTAGGCTCCTTTCCCACGGGAAGTTGGATTCATTCATTCCAGAGGCTGTTTGCACCCCCCGGCTTACCAGTCAAACCCAGACGGGTCTGAGTCCCTGTGCTGAGTTCAGTTTGGGCAAAGCTGAGACCCACTGCTGTATAACTTTTTAAACCCTTAATTATTTTGGAAATTCGATCAGACTTTTTTGTATGGTTTGGTACTGACAGGGAGGAAACATGTTATACTCTGCCAAATATAATTTGAGAATTGAAGCTTAAATGTTTTCCTCCGTCTCCAAAATACACCCAATTGAGTAGGATCAGGTTGATGGTTTTGAGGGAGCTCATTAAAGCAAGGGCATACCAACCTCCCAGAGATGGAATGTAGTTCTCTGACAAACAAAAGTCTGTGTGTGTGTGTGTGTGTGTGTGCGCGCGCGCGCGCGCGCGCGCTAACAGAATTTGAAATGTAATAGGTTAAATGAAAAATCAACAGATCAGGAATTTGGCGATAAGCTCATTGACAAAGACGTACAAAGGAAAACATAGATGGGGGGCTCATTGTTATTTTTACTTTTTAATCAACTAAAATCTATTGATTTCATACTATCCCCAAGGCACCCAAGATATCAAGAAAAACATAACATACCAGGTAAATTAGCAACCTCAATGCGGGGTGACATCTTGTAATAAAGAAATGTTGAAATTATATTTGCAGCCCAAAAAGGTGATTGAATTCTCTAAGTTTCCAGAAATATGCTCATTTAAGATGGATCCTGAGCTACAGTTAGGAGTTCTTCAGTTTTTTGAGCCAGATCAAAAGATGTGGAGGCAGCAATGTCACTGAATTTCAAAGTCTAATAAGCATAAGCCGGGATTGGACGGGACACTTTCTGTAAAAGGCAGTTCTGACTCAGGTTTGGGTGGGTCTGGCTGGTGACACATGCCAGCGCTGGTGTCCCAGGCTCACTTAGCTGCTTGCCCAGAACCTGCTGTTTAGTGTCTGAGCCAGTTATTAACAGGGCCAGGAGCAGCCTCTGACCCAGCAGCTGGTGCTTCTCAGCATCCTAGTACTGCGGGAATCCCAAGGTCTGCATGTAAGTCACCCCAACGCTGTGGCCCTGCCCACACGTCCATCTGGGTTCACTGTCCATCTGTTCAGTTTCCTGCTGAGCCCAGACCTCTCACCCAAACCACCGCCCATTCAGGCCTGAATCCAGCCACTTGACTCTCTGTCTATAATAATCAGAACCTTATTTTTATTTCCTCTCCTGAATTAAGTATCCTTTATTTCCTGCAAACTCCTGCAAGCGGGGCTTGCCCATCAGAACGGCAGGCCCTGCCATTGACACTGCCCAGGCATGGGGGCTCTTCGTCTGTCCTCCTGACCAGTGTTAGCGGGTTGCCGCCCACCCCCAGCCCCAGCCCTGTGCTGTTTCCTTTTCTCTCTCTTCTCCCTCTGCCTGGGACACTGAGACTCTGCCTTGAGCTCCAGGCTCCCGGAGGCTCCATTTCCATGACTCAGTGTCCACACACTCGTCTCACAGCCTTACCCTCCCACCCACACCCCAACAAGCCCTGGTCCTCTCCTCAGCCTGTGTCTCCTGGTTTCTGCACGGCTGCCCGAGCCAGAGGCGAGGACCTTTTCTGGATCATTCTCTCTCACTACTTACAAGGTAGTGACTGGGTGCTGTTGCATCTGGCCATCAAATTTCTTTCATTTTCAATTCCTTTCCTCAGCCCAAATCCCACAGCCGTACCGTTTCTCTGGCTGTAGGTCCCTTACCACCATGGCGGTCTGCCCCCCCGCCCCCCTCCCCCCTCCCCCCTCCCCCGAGTCAAGGTCTGCACCAGGGCCTGAACTCTGTCTACAAAGCACAGCTGATTCTGCCGCTCCGCCCCCCGCTCCTGACTTTCCACTGTCTACAGAGTGAAAGGCAGATCCCTGTGTGGAGCCTGATGCCTTCATAATCTATTTGTCAAAAATACAAATTATTGACAGTTTCCGGAAACAGACTGTGCTTCTCATCCACCCTCCCCCCGGTTTTTCCTTTGCCAGAGCCCTGCCTTCTGTCACCAGAGGAAAATTCTATTAAATTTTTAGGGCTCAGTTTTACATTTACATCTCTACGGAGCTTTCCTCACCAGCCTCCTTTATCCTCTGACGCGGTTCCTGTGTATCCTTCTTGCGCCAACCCCGTAACTTGTACGCACTCACTCAGGACATTCAGCCCGCGCCTTACTGTTGGTGTAGCTCCCACGTCCGCTAGGCAGGGAGCCCACAGCGGTGTCTTTCACTATTCTGCATCTAGTTAAGTGTTTCTTGTCTACAATGATGTTGACGTTTTAGTACAGTGAGTCTTTGTTTCTGGTGGGCCGTCCTGTCTGGCAGTGTCCCTGGCCTTACCCACTGGAGGTCAGACATTCTCCCTGACCTCCCAGGAGTGACCATCGAAAATGTCTTCAGACATTTCCAAACTTTCCCCGCCGTGAGTGGAAGAGTAAGAGTCACTAATCTGATTTCTAGATTAGCTTATTGTCTAAATTTGTGGGGAACGGGCTGTGCGGTAGCAGGGAAGCCTGAGGAAGCTTTCAGGGAACACCCCGTCCCCCCCACCCTGGCCACTTCTCCTAGATTGTCTTTTCACCTGCCAGAAGTCACACAGCCCCTACATACTTTCCTTATTGTAGTTTTTCCTCCTTAAAGTTAATCCTTACACCAGGTGTTAAGATTTACCTTGTTAAAGATACTTTATAAATAAAGCTGCTTCCATACTTGGCTTCTGGCTGGCTGCGGTCATCAGTCCCGTCAGTCCCCCTGACCCCATCCCATCTCTCATCTCCTGTCTCCGTCTCTCTCTGTCTTTCTTGGCTTTATTTCTCATTATTTCCATTCAGGTCAACTCTCCTTCCTTGCTCAGGGTCACGAGATAAATTGATAGTTGGATGAAATAAGGAAGAATGGAATGTGGAGGGAGGGGAGAGAAGAGGGGAAGGGGAGGAGGGGACTAAACAGATGAAGAAATACACAGACAGTGGGATAACGAGACATCCAAAGGGACAGTTATGTTGAAGAAAAGCCAACACTGGCACTAAGTGAGGAATCAGTCCCCTGTGTGCCCAGGAATAAACTGTGTCCATTAGTGTCACGGGCAGTAATACAGTATGGGCAAACCCCCGAAACGGCCAAGATAGTGTAGCAACAAGAAGGGAGAGGAGATAAAGCGGCAAAGGAGATGAATTAGTTGCAGACAACCCAGTCCCCCTGCTAAGGCCCATCACAGGCATCAGTGAAAGGCCGTTGTGGGTAAGAGCACAGGTTCTGCAAACAGGCACCCCGGTCACGCTCCCCTCTGCCTCGTACCGTCCAGCCAGATTTCTCATCTGTAAAATTCAGATAGCAATGCTGCCTGTTATCTGGGGATGTTGTAAAAACATTTAGATGAGGGTGCAGCCCACTTTACACACTTCATAAAGGGTAACTCTGTACAGCCCCTTCTCGTGTGTTAAACGTGTTGATGTAGGTCTGTGCAACGTGACGGGCCTGATCTGCAGGGGAGAGAAAGTGCCCTGGACTTGGTGCTGATGCAGGAGAGAGACGTGAGACAGGGTCATGGAGCCATCCAGAACCTGGGCAGGGGAGAGAATGTGTACCTGAATGTGGTGATGTAGGAGAGAGACGTGAGTCACGGTCGTGGAGCCATCCGGAACCTGGGCATTTCTTATAGTTCGTTTGCCTAACATTCTGTGTCAGTGTTTAGGTAAACACATCTGTACCTTCAGGCCAAGCATTCTTGTGTTTTTGTTATATCCGTGAAATACCTAATTTGGAGGAAAGTTTCAAGTCAAGCCTTGAGTCTTCTGTTACTCCCTGTCTCTGGGTCACACTTGGCTTCTCACAGATGCCATTAACCAAGAAACACTCAGGTGCAAATCCCTGAAGGTGAATCGGGCTGGGCCTGAGGCAGCTGACATATTTACAGCTGTTGATCTCGTCATAAACTTCTTCTGCCAGGAGCCTGGGGCTGGCAGCTGGGAGCCAGAGGATGGAACAGAGAGGGGGGCAGGAAGGGACACTTGGGCAGGTCTTTCTTGAAGAAGGGTGGGTTGAGGCCGGTCAGAAGTCAACACTGGCTTGAGTGTTGCAGCATGCCCTTGAAGAAGGCCCCACACTCCTCTCAGGGGCAGTATGAGCGTCAGGTTTCAGTGGGGAAGGCAGCTTGTCCCTAAAGGAAAGGAAGGCTTTTGCTCTTAGCCGGCAAGCTTGCCTACTGACGTAATGTCAGGCTGGTCTACGAGTGTCCCTGTGGCATCTGAGTGAACGGCAGGCTTGTTTCCTTTCATGTGGCTACTCCGGGTGCTTTAAAGAAGCTCAGATCAGTGTGGACCCGGCGTGGTTCACTAAAAAAACGAACTTTTCGGGATTCCAGCCCTATATTGTGATGTGCTTTTCCAATAATGTTATTTTCCTTCTTTGGACTCAGTTTTTCATTCTAAAAGGGGAAATTTGGAAGTTTTAACTTCCAAAATCCCTGAACTTTTAACTTCCAAAATCCCTGAACTTTTGTGACTTCTACTTGAAGTAAGGCAACCCAGTGGCGAGCAGCCCTGCCCTCTCTGGAGTCCTGTTTGAGGATGGGGTGGGAGAGGAGAGCGGCCACCCACAACTGCACACAGCATCTCCCGTGAACCTTCACAGGCTGGGGACTTAACCACTCCCTGAAATTAAGCTCATCAGGACCCTTCTCTGGTTAATACTCCCATTTAATTATTTCTTAATGTGCATCATTGAAACGTTTAAGCTGAATACGCTCCACTGTAATCCCTATGATTGTAGCTATTAGAACTTAGAATCCCAGGCTGAGTGCTCTGAGCACAGATGCTTGTGAACTGGGGACACAGCAGCAGAAGGGGAAAGGACCGTTTGGGGGCACCTGTAAGGTGAGAGGAGGAAGAAAGGAGCGCCCCAAAGAAGCATTCCGAGTGTCAGGGTCGTACTTCTGCCTTCCACGTTACCCATAGATGAATGAGTTTGTTTCTTTGGTTCTAGAACTACACTTCCGTCATTTTTACCTTCCCTGCTGAGACACACATACAGGGGATGAGCTGAGTCAGATTCTCCCACTGCGTCCTGGAAATTTCTGACCCTTTTTCTCTAATGAGGCACTGCTCTAAATGCTATGTATGTGTCTTTTCCTTTAATCTCACAACAACTCTAAATACTATTATCTTAAAAGCAAAAAAAAAGTCACGCAGGTTAAATAGCATCCCCTAAGCCATAAAGACAGTTAATGGCACAGCCAGGATTACAAATCAGGGTGACTCTGGACCTCGTGTTCCTAACCCGTCTACAGCGTTGCCTCTGAAGGTGTTGATGATGCTGAAAGGTGCCTTGGCTACTGAACATCTCCTTAGGCAGGGGTGTGGCCCACTCTTGTAGATCCCAAGAGTCAAAACACCAGAGCAAGGAAAAATGGGTAAAATTGATCACAAAATTTCTCAATTTTGAAAAGAGGACAGTGAGAACAATAACAATTTCTATGTCTGCGGTTATACTTATCCTGCAAAATGTTCATTAACAACTAAATACCCTAATCAGCTGGCTTCAGATGGACACACGGCTGTTCATCAGATGCTTGTGCAGCTTCAGAATGAAAACAGAGCAGAATGACCCGAACGACAATCCCGCCTCCCCCGCTGGTGGAGATGGAAAGGGGTGCAGATAATTTGGGAAACGATTTGGTGATTTCTTTCTCTCTTTCTGACACAGTCTTACTTTGTTGCCCAAGCTAAACAGAGTGCCGTGGTGTCAGCCCAGCTCATAGAAACCTCAAACTCTTGGGCTCAAGGGATCCTCCTGCCTCAGCCTCCCAAGTAGCTGGGACTACAGGTGCCTACCAGTATGCCTACTAATTTTCCCATTTTTAGTAGAGATGGGGTCTTGCTTTTGCTCAGGCTGGTCTCCAACTCCTGGGCACAAGAGAGTTGGCCAATTTGGCAATTTCTTCAACAGTTAAATGTTTCCCAGATAAGGCAGCCATGGCATTTCAGACATCCAGCAAGATACCTGAAGTCTTAGGTCTGAACAGAGCTTTGTTCATGATTGTCTGCAGAAACATCACTCACTCTAGCCCAAACCTAGAAACAACTCCAATACCACCCAACTGGGAAATGTATCTCTGTAGTGTATCTCTGTAGTAGTGTACTACCGAGTGACAAAAAGAATTGACATTCTGATACATGCGGCCGTGTGGATGAATGTTAAAATATCAAAGCATCCTGAACGAAAGAAATCAGACACCAAGTACTGTGCGTTGTGTGATTTCATTTTTATGAAATTTGTTAAAATAGTACAGCTAGAAAAGCAGAGAGCACACAGGTGTCTGCGCTGCAGTGAGGGCACTGATTAACTGTCAATGAACACAAAGTAACTTTTGTAGAGTGATAAAAATAATATTTGATTCTAGTGATGGTCTATTACTAAAACTGAGCTAATTGTTCTCTTAAAATAGGTGAGTTTTATGTTATATAAATAATACCCTTGATAAAGTCACTTTTAAAAAAAATCTTAAGCCTCCTTCCAGACTTACTAAACCAGAGAATCCCTATCATTTTTTAAGTGGGGGAAAATATACATAACATAAAATTTACTATTTTAATCATTGTAAATGTACGGCCTTTGTATTAACGTGGATGGAGGTGGAACACATTATTCTTAGTAAAGCATCACAAGAATGGAGAAGCATGAATCCTATGTACTCAATTTTGATATGAGGACAATTAATTAATGACACAGTGGGGTGGGGAAAGGAAGAGCAGAGAGAGGGAAGGAGCGAGGGGGGGGTCTTGGTGTGTGCCACACCTTTTGGGGGCAAGACACGATTGTAGAGGGTCTTTACCTAACAAATGCAATCAGTGTAACCTGGTTTCTTGTACCCTCAAGGAATCCCCAACAATTAAAAAAGGTACAGTTTGGTGGCAGTAAGTACATTCATGCTGTTGTACAACTATCATCCCCATCTACCCATCATCTCCAGAACATTTCCATCACCCCAGACTGAGATTCTGTGCATATTAAACACTAATAATCTCCCCAGCCCTGGGTGACCGTTCTTCCTCCTCTGAGACTTTGGTCCCCCAGGCACTCCGCGTAAGCCGAGTCACAGTGCAGTGTCTGTGGGCGTCTGCTCCTCTCTCTCAGGTTCCTTCATGGAGTGGAGTGTGTCAGAATTTCCTTCCTTTTTTTTAAAGAATGACTTTTTATTCTATTTAAGTATATACATCATTTCATTTATCTAGTCACTTGTCAGTGAACATTTGGGTAGTTCCTACCTTTCACCTGTTACGAATAAAACCACTGTGAACATAGGTGCCCCTTGGTGCTGTTTTTAAAATATGTATTTTTCATTCTGGGGAATGGGGATCCAAATTCAAGCCACCTAACTAATTGCAATACACGTAAAGACATGAAAACCTTGTGTCTTTCCTTCCTAAGTGAAGTTTGAGTCCAGCAGCTCAGATGGATCCTATACTCAGTGTATCAAATAGTTACTAGAGCAAATACTTGACTGAGTGAAGACACAGAGACCGTGACTATGACCTTCTAAATCCTTCACCACGTCCCAGAATCTCTACCAGGCACTGTTCAGGCATCATCATACCCCTTAGAATACACTACCCGGGTTCCCCACTTAAGAGGCAATGGGGAATTAAGTAATTGACTCAGAATCAGAATCAGAATTTTTACTCACACTCAGCTTCTTCTGGCCCAAAGATTATATTCATAACCATTTTGCTATTTGCCTCTGAAGGCATCGTCTCCTCTGAGTAGCTCGAGAATGGTTATCAGTTGGTGATGCGTTTTAAGACAGACCGGTGCTTTGATTCAAGAAACAAAGGCAACACCGCCCACACTTTGGAGTATAATTAGCAGAATCTCATAGCTAAAAGGAAGGCTTATACCTCAAGCAGTGATTATGGTTTAGATCTGATCTGGGACTCTCCTAGGCAAACATCAAGCCACTTGGAATCCGTCCAGTTCTATTTAAACTAAATCTTCTTATACTCCCTTGTCTTTTCTTCCCCACATCTGGAGCAAAGAGAAATTTACCATAGCAACAAAGCCTGCACAGGCTTTGGCCATGGCTCTTTTTCAGAAACACTCCCTCAACGAATCCCAGGCAGGTGTCAGGAGAGGGGATAGGAGAAGCTCTGCCTGTTTCCACCTCTAATTCAAAGCAGGTTTCCAGCCACAGTGGACCGGAAGCCACTCAGGAAGCTCTTTCACAGATGGAGATTGTGTTCAGATGCAAATGAGAGTCTTACAGGGCTAGATGTGTGTTCCCTGCTCTGAGAATTGCATTCTCACCTGGGTTTTCAAGTAGCACTGCAGCTAAGCGATTCTCCCATTAAGATGAAGACACCTATCTGTTCCTTTCTGGGGCACTCTCCCTATCGCCTCCACTTCCATTAATAGAGGCTTTGGAGACAGATGCTAAGAAGGATCAACACCACTCAAGAATTGAGCTGGTTGCCCACAGATCTGATCAAAAGTGTCAGTTTGGGGAGTAGAACAGAACAGGGGCTGAATAGCTGTATCATTTATAAAGCGACGTGGCTCTGGGGGCCTTCCTCGATGGCCCCATGTCCGCGTGCCATTGTACTAAGGTCATCTCCTGTGTTTAAAGCTCAGGACTTCCCAGCTAGACCCTGCGTTCTGTCAGAGCAGTGCTTGAGTCTTGTTATCTTTGTATCTTACTCACCTTCAAACACCTGAAGTCAAGTAACATTATAATTTACTGTCCCCACATTCAGCAATATTAAGATATTAAGATTGATAAGTAGGGCCTCTTCTCTGTGATGGGCTGCTGATACAGTTACCAGGCAGAGAGGGTCCAGCAGCCATCACTGTCCAGCCAATATGCAAAGATGGGGTTTACATCCAAACAAGCATGACCTGTCAGAAGGCCAGTGATTGTGGAGAACAGTGAATGTGGCCTCTCGATTCTGTTCTGTCCCCGTTACAATTCTAATAACTTTTATAATGAAATACAAAGAAACCAATCTAGAAAATTTTAACTCTGATGGGAAGTAACGCAAGTAGTCTCCATCCTAACAATGCAAAGTGTTTACATAATAGAAAGGTGACTTTCATTTTAACAAAATATCTAAGGGAATCATGAGAGAAAACACATCATCAAAATAATCTTCACCAATATCACAACATCTATGTGTGACGACCTCCTCGGTCATCTGAGACAAACATCCTCCTCGTCATGGTGAAACCTTAACTAGATAATCACAGGGGGGTGTGGGAAGGAACGTGAGCTGCGCGGTCGAGGTCAGCTGTGCTGCCTCAGCTGAACGTCTCAGATGCTTTTCCAGCTTCACACACACAAAAATATCTTAGGAGAATAACTTGGGGTTGCTGAGGTCTGTGCTTCTCATCAACCTCTGGGGAGTTAACACAGACATCTTGGCTTCATCTGTGCCGAGCAGCCTGGGATCCTGGGGTGGGTGCGCCAGAGGGAGAGGTGAAACGTCGTGCAGTGAACAGAAGGGAGCTTGTCACAGGTGGTATCCTGCTCGCTGGAAAGGAACAGCCTTTGGGACATGAGGTGACAAACACCTGCACTTCCCTTGCCCACAGACCGTGCCGGGAGGTGCCTTGTGGATGGTTCTCCAGAGCTTGCGGGGGCATAGAGTATTCCTGAGAGCTGTAGTGAGAATCCACAAAGTGAGTTTGCACTATGGTCAGTGTCTCCAACTCCTCTGAAAATGGACAATATTTTCTCCCAGGGGCCACTGAGGCGTCCCCGCCGGTTTGCCTGTGACACTGCAGCAGAAGGAGTGTCGGTGATGACCGAGACCTGGGTGGATCTCACTCGTGGGCCTCCTTGTTCATCTCCACCTGGACTGAATAATCTGAGTCTTGCTACCACCAGAGGGGGGAGGAGGAGCTACCAAAACAATTTGCAGTGGAGCTTAAGGACTTTGGGGAACCAGGCCTTGGAACCAGATTTCACCTGACTTAGTGGAGATACGATCGTTACGGCAAACATTCAGTAACGTGCCAGGAATGGTTGCAAGCACTTACATTTACTCACTGAATCCTCACATTTCAATAACAGGACACTGAGGCACAAAGACCTCAAGAAACGTGCCCAGGACTGTACAACCAACAGGCACAGGGGTTCGGAGCCCAGTGAGAGTGGAGGTCTCTCGTTTAAATGAGGCGGAATTCAGATCCAGCACAAACTTAAGGAAAAAAGAAAAGGAGGCATACATGTTGGATGAGACACTCCACACACCTTCTAGCACCTTCATTTCAGGGGCTTCCCCACGCTGCCTTTGGTCTGCCCTCACGTGCTGTGGGGAGTTCTCTCCATGCACTGCACTGGACTGGGTGCACCAAAGCCATTGTGGCACCATTCTCAGTGAGAAGGGAGTGACTCAGACACAGAAGAATAAAGTACTGTTTAAATTTCTCCTTCCTTTCCTCTCCCCATCTGTGTTCTTACTCTGAGTTCCTCATCTGGGCGCTCTCCTACTCTAGACTGCAGGGGCTGACAGGTACACATGACTGGATATCTTAGCTTACACCTTTTTGGCCCTGGAGGTTCTGATGACCATGTGTTTGTAAGTGGAGTTGCCTCAAGGGGGCAACGAGTGGGCCAGGCCCTCGGCCCCTGTTCTTCTTCCAGGCGCTCTCCTCCTTACTTTCTTACCTTTCCCCAACATTTCCTGAGTAGAAGCCAGTTCAGCTCCCAAACAACAACTCAATCACTTTCAAACACCCTCCTGCCCTCTTGCAAACAGCTTGCCTGCCAGCAAACAGCACAGCCTGGGAGGTTTGTGGGCTGGTGGATTGCCACTGGACCTTGTCCAAACCCATTACCCTGTGCCCAGGAGGGGCTAATGGGACACACTGTCACATCATGTATGATTTACTGCACCTGAGCCCTTTAGGAGCAAGACAGGGGTTTCTTCCCCTCCTTTTCTCCACCCCATTACTAAGGCCAGTCCTTGTGGCGTAACAGAAAGAAGAGCTGTTGAGACTGCGAGCATTTTCTGCAAACAGCCCTCTTCCCCCTTCCCTCTCCGTCATTGTGCCACTCAGACCCTCTTCTTCTCCTCCCAGTCACTCACTTCTATCTTGTCTTATCTTAAAAATGTTAAGACCTAAAAAAAGATAAGTCGGCTTATAAAATAATAAGAATGATATCTTTGAGAGATCGTAGCACTAAAATATTGGAAAAGACTCAAATGCTAAGGTCGAATGACAGAATTAAAGTTGCTGTGTTATAACTTATGGTTCAGAAATGTCAACTGACTTTAGGCTTTTAGGAAAATACGCATACGGGGTCTGACTATGAAGTTCACGAATTTGGCACTGGGTGCTGTACAAACCTCCAAGGCTTCCTAGCCCTGGAATAGCAGCGTTCGCAGCTGTGCTCCTGTCGATGTGCGGCAGGGTCTTGCTGAGTGCTGTTCATTATTGTTGTGGTACGTTTTTTATGTGCCATCAAGAGAATATTGGAGCTTGAATCAGAGCAATGGACAAGCACTAAATTTCTTGTTAAACTTGGCAAGAATGAGGTGAAATCAGGGTCATGTTAGTCCAAGTTTATGAGAATAATGCCATGAAGAAAACGGCAGTGTCTGGACGGGGTAAACGTTTTTCTAAGGGGACAGAGCGCGCCACTGAGGAAAAGAGGTCAGGGCAGCAGTCAGGAGAAGAACTGACAAACACACTGAAAAATTCATCAAATTGTGCATAAAAATCACCAGCAGACTGTGAAAGAAACACAGCAGATCAAATAAACATCAACAAAGAAACAGCTGGGAATATCTTTACTGAAAATCGTGGCACGAGAAAGGTGTGGCTCTTGCATCACGACAGTGCACCAGCTCACACAGCACTGTCCCTGAGGGAGTTTTTAGCCAGTAAACAAATAACTGTATTGAAACCCCTTCCCTACTCATCTGATCTGGCCCTCAATGACTTTCTTTACCTGAAGATAAAGGAAATATTGAAATAATTGATGATGATATTCAGGACATCAAGGGTAACAGGACTATAGTTCTGATGACTATTTCACAAAAAGTGTTCCCAAATTGCTTTGCAGGGTGGACTAGGCACTGGCATCAGTGCACAGCCTCCCACGGGGGGGACTTGGAAGGCAACCATGGTGACATTCAGCAGTGAGAGATGTGGCACTTTTCTAAGATGAGTTTGTAAACTTAATTGTCAGACCTCCTGTATTTAGAAACTGTTCCAAAAATGTAACTATTATATAGCTTACAAAACAATTCAGGGACAAACTCCACTGTTTGTCTCTAGAATAAAAAATAAAGCTTGATCTTTTTTTAGGTACTTATCCCATAGATAATTGATAAACAGAGACCCAGCCAGACTCTCACTGGTGGTGACACTGAACTTGAATTGTGGCCCACATAGGACCCACAGGAAGACTTGTCAATCCCAAATCTCAAAAACCAGAGAAACAGCAAAAATTATAAACAGCATGATTTTACCCCTAAAAGTCCTGTGTGTCAGAAGATGAACATACAGAAAATGTGAATGTTAAATGGTTTAAATAATTGGGCGTTTTAAACACCAATGGGGGCTGGGAGCCTGTGGCTCAAGTGGCTAAGGCGCCAGCCACATACACCGGAGCCACATACACTCGAGCCAACAGGTTCAAATCCAGCCCAGGCCCATCAAACAACAATGACGGCTGCAACCAAAAAAATAGCCGGGTGTTGTGGTGGGCACCTGTGGTCCCAGCTACTTGGCGGCAGAGGCAGGAGACTCACTTGAGCCCAGGAGTTGGAGGTTGCTGTGAGTTGTGATGCCACGGCACTCTACCCAGGGGGACAGCTTAGGGCTCTGTCTCCAAAAAAAAGAAAGAAAAAAAAAATGAATGGAGAATGATAGAAAGCTTCGAAAATAACCCTAATGGAGATTATAGAAAAGAAAAACATTAAAATTTTATAAAATTAATTGTTTATTTAAGTAGCAGATTTGACAATGCTTCAGAGAAAATTGGTTAACTAAAAACAGATCTAGAGAAATTATTTTGTACAGAGATCAACAGAAATGAACTAGGAAAGATGAGGAGATGGAGGAGATGCTGGACAGCTCTACCAAATAACTGATTACAGTTCAAGAAAATATTGAAGAAAAACTATATTTGATGAGAGAAGGATGGAAAATGTCTAAAAAAGACAGAAGAAAACAAGCGAAGCTTTGGGACATCCAGTGAATCCTAAGGAGGATTTTAAAACCTGTAAAACAAAAGACAAAGGGATCATATCACAGATTCTCAGCATAAAAAAATAGATCGCCTGTGAAGAAATAACAAACTCAAACCTGACTTTTCAAAAGCAATTGTGGAAGGGAAAACGCAGTGAAGAAATGCTTTCAATATTCTGAGAGAATTCTAGTTACGTTATCATTGAAGAAAGAGACTAGAAGGAAAACATTTTTATTAAAAC
Organism: Galago senegalensis; assembly: GCA_963575145.1. Classification (NCBI taxonomy): domain Eukaryota; kingdom Metazoa; phylum Chordata; class Mammalia; order Primates; family Galagidae; genus Galago; species Galago senegalensis. Next base: position 30,204 of record CAUYTI010100533.1, read on the forward strand.
ACAACTGAAAGAGTTGACTCAAATGCCTCATGTAACTTCTGAAAACAGGATTCAGGTAGCAGGACGTTATCTTGAAATTTTAAAATAGAAGGAAGAGATTGGCCTACAAAGTAATAATCATAAAGCCTAATTTGGAAAAGTAAAACACAATAGCACTGAAATACCAGAAAAGGATGGAATGCAAAGATGGGGGAACAGCAGGGAAGTCAGAATGTTATTGTAACTTACTCTTCAGAAACATGATGACTTTAGAATTTTAGTAAAATTATGCACTGATTTAGAAACTACCTTTTTTTTGCAGTTTTTGGCCGGGGCTGCCACCTTGAGTATCTGGGGCTGGCACCCTACCCCTTTGAGCCACAGGCACCACTAAATTTAGAAACTACTTTTAAAGGAGGGACTAGTATGTGGTTTATAAAACAGAAGAGGGGAAAAGTAAACATAGAAATTCAGTAAATGTCTACAGAGGCAGAAAAGAAAATAACAGAAAATGAGTGACATAGAGAAAGCAAAAATATTAGAAATATCAGACATATATGCACACAAAGCACATAGCTATAACAAGTATCAATAGATTGAATTGACTAGCTAAAACACAGTTTTTCAAACTTATTTAAAGAAATCTAACAATAGGCTGCCTCTAAGAAGTTCTTGTAAAATATGAGAGTACATAATGGTTGAAAATAAAAGAATGGAAAAATATCTACCAGATACATTTTACTTTAAAAATATAGTCACTAACTTAATAATAGAATTTTGTTGGGTGTTTTTTTTTTTTAAAGTCTCACTTTGTTACCCTTAGTAGAATGCTGTGGCATCACAGCGCACAGCAACCTCAAACTCTTAGGTTTAAGGGATTCTCTTGCCTCAGCCTCCCAAGTAGCTGGCTGGGACTACAGGCACCTGCCACAATGCCTGGCTATGTTTGTTTGTTGTTGTTGTTGTTGTTGTTTTAGCAGACCCAGGCTGGGTTCAAACCTGCCAGCCTTGGTGTATGTGGCCGGCACCCTGGCCGCTGAGCTACAGATGCCAAGCCTTAATAATAGAATTTACTACTAGCGTTTGACTTTAAGGCCAATAATTTAGCAATCTAAGGATAAAAACCATCACTAACCAAGTTGTCTGAAGAGTTTCAACTCACCGGTATATTTACTAGTATCTGAATTGTGTGCATATAATAAAGGAACCACAAAATATACGGAGTAAAAATGTATTTAGCCAGAATGATGCAGAAGAAATTGCCAAGAGCAAGTATTTTAATGACTTCTAAATAATTAATTGACCCATTAGTTATAATAACTAAGAATATAATAAGAATTATATATTCTTATAATTATTATAAGAATATAATAAGTAAGATTATAGAACAGAGGCGGCCAACAAAGGCCTGCAGGCCAGACTGTCACCAATGGGACTGTGACTGCAGCTTTGTGGCACAGCCACCCCGTTGTTTAGGAACTGCTGTTGCTGCCTTTATCCTGTGACTGCAGAGACAAGTTGTTGCAACAGACTGGATGACAGGGTAGCCTAAAGTATTTACCTGGTGGGAACAGGGATAGGGAGAGAATGAGATCTGGGACATTTCATGGGTGCCATAGACAATGAACTAGCAAAGGAGATTGAGAACAAGCACTTAACAGAAATAAAAAGGACAACCAGGAAAGAAAAGAGCCAGAGAATCCAAACGAGGAAAGCCATGGAAGAAGGGAGAGTCCCCAGAATTTGCTTGTTGCCTAATAGACCATTCTATGCAGAAGATACCTTATAAATATCCCCAGTGTCTTTACCATAAAGATGAGAAAACTAAGTCTCAGAAGAGTTAAGCTCTTGTAAGAACATGAGACCTGCAAAGATCTGTAATTAGATTTTTGAAGGATGATGAAATCCATCTACGTGATGAATGAGATTAAGCCAATTATTTTACCCCTCTGCTTATTCAACTGTAGAAAACAGTAGTTGAGCAGGAGAATTAAATGAGACAGCTCTATCATGCTTCCAGCACAGAGCTGTCAGCCGATGCCCTGAAAGGTGGGGTTTTCTAATTCCTTTTCTATAAATTCCTCGAGAGCAGGGACCACGATTCTCCATGGCGCTTCCTGCATTCAGCATTGCTGCCAGGCACATAGACGCACTCCACAGATGTTTCTTGAACAAAGGAAGGAAATATTGGTATTGTAGCTGATTAACCAGAGTCGTAACCAGTCTTTCTTTTTTGAGGTCACATTTTTAAGCAGAGGCCATGTGGACAGAGCACCATCTGCCCCACCAGGTCTTGGGAAGGTGGAACCCCACCATCCCCTCATCTCTGGGCCACATGAGTGGCCCCATGATGGTGTATTCTCATCAGACCACACTGTTACCCGTCTCATCTCTGTCTGGTCACTCATGCCGCCATCCTTGCAGGCCAGTAGAGGCCAACTGAATGAAAGGGTGTAGGGTGGGAGGTGACATAAATTCCTTAGCTCCTTGTGTTTTAATTCAACTAAGCATAATTCAGCTTTTCAAAGCCATGCGATTTCGTGATGCCCCATAAGAATTTGCCCGGGTTGTTTTGAATCACGACACCTTTGCTCCTTGATTCCAAGAGGGAAATGACACAAGCCAAGGGCTTTGATGCCACACGGCCTGTGTGTTTGAGGGTTTATTTGAGGGTTTCCTTTCTATGGCAGTAAAGAGCAACAGAAATAATCCCCTGGACAGATGTCGTCTCTGGTCTGGACCTCACTGACTCGCTGAGAATCCCACTCTCACCAGGAAATCAAGGCTGAACAAGTGTCCAAAGAGGACAGATTCTGGCTCAGAAATCCCCAGAACGTCAGCATTAGAAGAGGCACAAAAGATTATTACTCCATAGACTAAAAACTGAAACTAAGGAAGGGGAACCATTTGCCCACGATCTCTTGAAGCTGAACAGAATTTAGCATTTCTTTGATCTAATGCTTCTTCCTTTAATTTAAAGTGGTGTGAATTTTAAGCAAAATATAATTCGCATGCTTCTGATTGAGTTACATTCACTGCAAAAAAGTCATTTTGTCCAAAGCTGTGATCAAGCCACCCTCTGAGCCTCTTTATAGGCATTTAAACCTTTTGGAAATGTGAAATGGTATTTTTGCCAAGGCAAAGTAAAATTCCTTTGAACTTGGGCTTTGTACTGAGAAAGAGATAAAGAGAGAGGGAGCTGAAGGGAATAAAAAAACAGGAGAGAGATGATAGGAATTAATATCTACGCGTTATCTTTGTATAAATGGAAGCTGCTTTCTTGATCCATCACACCCTCATGAAGTCTGGTTGAGACCCTGTGCCTTCAGCTTTAGTCTGTCTTGTCCAGAGTCACTTGATTAGGCACAGACCATTAATTAGCTTTTTGCTTCTGTGAGGGAGAGCTGTGACCATTTGATCCCTGGAATCTCTTGATGTTGCCAAAAATACCTGTGGCATCCTTCCTGCTAGGAGCTGGGCTCACACCACCACTTCTTTTCCTCTAAGTTCACTTTTGAATCATAACAAACTGTGGGTAGGCTCCAGAGACAAGAGAGTTCAGCAATTTCCTGTCTGTCATTCTGAGCTTAGCAACAATCAGCGCAACTAAACTGTATTCGTTCTGCTAGACAGGAATGGCGAGAAACCCCTCACACGAGCACACAGGGTCTGAAGCAAATTGCATGGGATACAGTGAAAACCAGGCACCAGGGCCACCATGGAGACTTCCCACTGCTGAAGTACGTCACCCAATATTGCTCCAGAGGGAAATGTCTTGGCTATTCCCAAGCTATCCTGCAATGCCTGGGCCTGAGAGACCCATCTGCCACTTGGTAGGGAGTCTCAGGAAAAGGGATTAGGCTTCTTTCTTTCTTTTCCCTGTTAAAGCCCCCCTGGTTTCACCTGGACACACATATAAGTGGGCAGGAAGGAAGCAGGTGATGTGATGGGTGCCCAGAGTCCTGCTAGTGTGGTGCTTTTTGGAAATGATTCTGATCAGAAAGGGAATGCTATGGTTCTCAGGGGCAGATGGAAGGAGGCTGAGGTCCAGTGAGAGGGCCCAGGGGACCATTTGAGGAGCTACTTCCCTGGTGCCAAGGAGAAGAGAGCCTCCCCGGGACATCAGTTCTGGTGTAGCTTCAGCCTCCAGCCTCAGATGAGCCCACAGTACTAGGGTTAGAGATGGCTGGAAGGGGGACTCCATTTCCCATCTTTTTACTTCCAGAATGTTTGTTGATTAAATTTTAATCAAGCATTTTTCTCAATCCAGGCACCAGTGACATTTTGAGCCAGAAAATTCTGTGTTGAGGGAAGGATAATATTTGGGAGCAAGCTTAGTCTCTACTCAAAAGATGTCAGTAGCAAATCTCACTCTATAGTGACCTGGCAATCAAAAATGTGCCAGAGGTCCCCTTGGGAGTAAAATTGTCCAGTGGAGAACCAGTGGCCTAAAAGGATTAAAAGCATTTTACAGGGCCTGCTAATGAGCCAGAGTATGGACCAATAGCAGCAGTAGACGGATTTAGACCAGCACCGTCCTGGCCACCTCCCAGGTCACTGCGGGGAGGGTGCCCAGGGCTCCACTCTGCACCTCTGCTCCTGCTGCATGCCCACATGGACTGTGCTTCTCTGCCTAACTTAGAGACCTCAGCCTAGTTTGCAAAGGCCTGGGGGAGGAAGCAACAGTGAACAGAGAGGGGAGCAAAGAGCACGTGACAGAGTGAAGTACTATGTTTATAAGTGAGCAGAAGGAAGGAGGGAAGACGTGTTCCCCCCGCCCCTCTGCCCCCCATCACCACCTGGGGCTGTCTCACTTCAGCCTCTGTCTGAGTCTGGTTCTCATTTGCCCATCTCCCAGCCCTGGTCTCACTCGTACAGAGGGTTTGATGTGATTACCTTGTGCAAGGGCAGCGGCGCTGCAGCCGCTTTGTGCTCACTGACTTGTCACCAGTGGCATCAGCTTAATTTGGGTTGAGCTGCACCTCCCCCTCCCAGGAGTGATCAACTGCAGGGCTGGGAGCAACTCCCCTGGGAGGGCTGGGAAGATGCGGGTGGCCCAGCCGTCCTTGTCCCAGCTGTGGGCAGGCCCCTGCATGTGGGGAGGCTGACATCGCTTGACAAAAAAGGAACAAAGAAACGGTAGCTTAAGAAAAGGCTGAAGCAGCCAATTCCCACCAGGATGAATTTCAGCTTTTTCTCTTGGCATCAACACCAGCTAGATACAAGGGAAAACCTGGGGATAGTTAAAAATCAAGCTGTCCACATTGTAGCTACAAGAACCCTTGGGGTGTACAGTTTTCCTCGTTCCCTTGACACCTGGCATCACACCGAGCACAGAGACGTGTTCAATAAATATTAATTTATTGTCACACTGAGCAGAACCCGTTCCGATGAAACTAAGTTGAGTGATACTATGTTTTCCCAAAATATTATAATGCAAACTCTGGCATTATTCAAATGTTTTTATACCATGGAAAGATATTACAGAACTAAATACTTCTAAAATAAATGGTCCGTGGCCACTGCACTGAAATCCCATGTTAATTCTACTGTTAGATGTCAAGATGCTATGTTTCTGTGTAGCTCTCCGAAAATGCCAGTCTTCAAGGAATCCTTTCTTTTCTAATTGCTATTGAGTCTGTTTTATACACTAAGGATTAAAAAACAACAGCATGAGCTTGGCGCCTGTGGCTCAAGCAGCTAAGGCGCCAGCCACATATACCTAAGGTGGCGGGTTCAAATCTCCAGCCCGAGCCCGCCAAACAACAATGATGGCTGCAACCAAAAAATGGCCAGGCATTGTGGCGGGCGCCTTAGTCCCAGCTACTTGGGAGGCTGAGGCAGGAGACTTGCTTGAGCCCAGAGTTGGAGGTTGCTGTGAGCTGTGATGCCATGGCACTCTACCTAGGGGAACAGTTTGAGGCTCCGTCTCGAAAAAAACAACAGCATGTATTTTTGGAGGGCAGCTAATGCCTTTTTGCCAAAGGCTTTCTGGTCCCTCAGATATCCAGACGTCCCCTCTGCCCTTATCCCAGTGCTTCACATACTTAAATTCCTTGCCTAGCTCCTGTCTGAAATAATATCCTAGTCTGTACCAAACATACAGTACTCGACGTGAATCCACATTGAACTGTCATTTCTATTGTTAAAAATGGTCAACCATCGGGAATTTCCTCTTGCTCAACCTGGATGTACTGTCCATTCCCTGCTTTGAGATGAAGAGTCAGTTTTACCCAGTCCCTGGGTCATGTCTGAGGAAATGTTCAGTTAAAGATTCTCAGTATGTGCTTCATTGTTACGGTTCAATTAGGGCTTCGAAATCTTTAAAAATATTTTGGTGGTTTGAGATTTTAAGTTTGGGGGTATGCATAGGACAGAAAAGAAGACAATGGGTTATAGCTTTGGTTTAAGAACCAGCTCAAGCCCTCTGTGTCCCTGGGCAAGTGACTGAATCCCCTCACACTCCAGTTTCTACATCTGGAAGCCCAGGGGGTAATCAGGCTATTGATCGCAGAGCCTGTACTAGAGGGATGTCGTATTTAAAGAGCTTAACACACACTTCATGCATAATCAGCACTTTTCAGATGACAGCTATTATAATCATCACACATAACATTACTCTTAGTAGCTGACCAATGATTGTGAGATAAGAAGAAAAATATAACACACGATATAAAAAATCTTTCCCCTAAAAAACTCCAAAGAAACCAACAAACAATATTAAGACTCTAAAATAGCTTCTTTTTTCTCATGTCTATGTGAGCATGGGGATCATGATGAAAGTTTTGAGATCAAAAAAATCAAGAAAAGTAAAATGCCCATGGATGGAAATGAATGAAGCTCTCCCAGCAACATCCACAAGCCCAGCAGGTTGGAAGTCCCATAGGTGAATCAGGAAGGAGGCGTCGACTGTTTCCTGGAAGGGAAATAATGAACCGTAACATGGTCTGTCTCAAAACGTGCCTGGTGACTTAGGTGTGAGTACACACTTGCCTTGTCTGTGTATTCATCTGTGAGTGTGCGGGTTTGTGTTGGGAGTGTGGATGCAAACAGTTTCTTGCACTGATGCTCAAGTTTGACTTGACGTGTTACCGCTATTTGACAACTGAAAAGAACCAGTGAGATTTAAGTATTATAGGGAAGAAATTCGTGGTTGAGAAATAGCTCGACTTTCTCACATTTTGTTGGCTCAAGGTTGTGAAAATTAAGTGTAGGAATGCTGCTTTCTTTTTCTTTTTTCTTCTGGCAAACGAAAAGGCCAAAGCTCACGGTTGTTGAGAATGACAGCCCAATTAATCAATTAAGTAGGCCCCGAGCGTGCCCAGGGTTGTGAAATTTTTAAATGACCCCTTTGTCCTCAGTAACTCCAAAGCAAAATTCCTGTGGAATCACTTGCTTCTTGGCACCTGGTATCTGACCAGCAAGAAGGTGGGACAAAACGTTCTTTCAAACAAGAGGCCAAGCCATGCTTTTGTTTGCTCTGAAAGAAAGCAGTACAAGATGTAATTTTATGGAAACACAGTGGGTTTATTGACCTGCTCTATTGTGTACCTCTGGCAGGTGTCTCTCTGTGAACAGCCAACTATAATTCGGCTCCCAAATGCCAGCTCCCTCCCCCACAGTGCCCCAGAAAGGAAGGGCTGCCCACCACGGACCCAGGAGAGACCTCGGAGTCCGAGCTACAGCTCCCTGCCTTCCACTCCCCACACTTATCAGATGGAGAACAATTTTTTTTAATCCAATGGAAAACAAAGAGGTAAAGTTACAGCTGTAAAATAACACAGGCAAATACATTTAGAACAAGAACCATGATCTCGTACCTCTCAGCCCAGGTCCCCGCATCCTCATGGAGACTTGCAATCTTTCCTCCTTTCTGTGTCAATTTAGAGAAGCATCCTGCTCTGCAAAGTTAACGTAGAATTTCTGAGAACTTCCTCTCGCTTGCTCCTGACTATATTCCCGTGACGTACGTAGACTAAACAGGGTCACTGGTATTTTATGCATGAGGAAACGGAGCCTCGAAAAGGCTGATCTAGACCTTCCCAGACCTGAGCATCCTGACTGGTCTCCTAACCCTGAATCTGTTTTGTCCTGGTATGGGCTAGAATTACTTCAAAAGACTCATGACAGAAAATAACAGAGGTTGAATAATTTATCTGAAGTTATACAGTCATCTCAGATTAAATAACTTTCCCCTGAAACACAAGTGACTGATAATCAAGGCCTTTTGCTGCCTTTTAAGAAAAATGCCAGCACTGATGACTCACGCCTCCAACACAGAAGGGGATGAAATGAGCCTGGCTGGCGCTGCCTCTTCAGCTTACGGCTTTTGTCACTTATTCTGTCCTTGAGAACCTTGCTGGGTGCATTATGCACACTTAAAATTTACCTCATTTGAACTCCAGGGGTAAAATCCCCCTATTCCCATTTTTCAGATGGGGGATTGAGGCTTGGAGGTAAAAGCAGAGTCCCCCAGTCGTATTGCTGAAGAGTCGAGGTTGAGCACAGTGAGCAGGGACCGTGAAGCCTGGAGCTGGTGAGGGCTCAGTGCAGGTCCTAGCCAGGCCACGGGGCTCAAGAAAACTGACAGTCAGTGCTTGGAAGTCTGCCGGGGTGTCCAAGTGGCGGCCCGTGGGCCACATGTGATGATGTGAGGACTACTTCACTTCACTGTGGTGTTAAATACTGTAGAGATTGTGCAGACCTTTTGTTTGTTTTTTGCTCATCATCTTGCAGTAGCATTTGTATAGTTAACGTGTGTCCCAAGTCGACGGACTCTTCTGATGAGCAGCAGAGAAAAGGAGGAACGTCCACCCTTCTTCTCTGCCCGGTTTCTCTGCTGTAAGATCACTACTGACCTCAAGTTTCCTCTTCTCTGAATGGCAGTAACCAGACCCATTTCCAGCCCTTTCAAGATCTCTGTAGACTACACATATTCATAAAATAATAGTGACAGCCCTCTTGAGGACACGTTGCCCACTGCTGTTACAGTCTGGACTTCATTGGCATAACTTTTCTATACACTTGGCACAATACGCTTTATCTCCCCTTAAACATTGCCACCTTGTTCTGGTACCTGTGGAAGTTAAAACAATATCATCACCTTAAGGATAGTGAATTAGGTACAGCCCAGTGGTTTTGTGTTGTTTTGTTTTGAGACAGTTTCACTGTAGAGTGCCATGGCATCATGTAGCTCACAGCAACCTCAAACTCCTGGACTCAAGTTATCCTCTTGCCTCAGCCCCCCAGGTAGCTGCAACTATAGGCACCCCCCACAAAGCTCAGCTAGTTTTAGAGACAGGGTCTTGCTCTGGCTCAGGCTCATCTCAAACTGCTGAGCTCAAGCAATCCACCCGCCTTGGCCTCCCAGAGCACTATTGGCCCAGTTTAGAAAGGAGTTTTCCTAAGACCTGCTTTCTTTAAAACCAAGGAAGGAGCTTCCCTTTTGGATGTTTTCTCCTAAAGAAAAAAAAAGGTGGGGGGGAGGGAAAGCTTCCAACCTGAATGAGATAGCCCCTGAGCCGTCCTGGAAGTGCTGATTAGCTGGTTTCCTCTGAACTCCCCATACAGGGCAGAGGCAGAGCTGATGGGCGGACGCCTGTGTGGCCTCAGCTCTCTGGCTCTTTGACTTGTGCCTGGATCACACCTTGTCCCCCTAACTCTCTGCAGGGTTGTAACCCCTCCTCTTTGAGCCCAGCCTGTGCTCTTAAGTTGAGTGCCTGCCAGCCAGCCCAGGCGGGGCCTGCTCTGTGCAGAGTCATCTCGGGGCTCTCCCACAGCTGTGCCTTTGTAGGGCGTCTGATCCCCTCTCCTGCATTTCTAGAAACATGAACAAGGCATCAATCCAAATGGATACAGGACGTAATTTCCCAAGGTGTACCCTTAGCTAGCAACACCAGCTCCAACACTGAGGCCAGCACTGTGGCCATTGTCTGAGAAGCACTGGTCCTCAGCAGGTACAGAGGCAGTGGTCTGCTTCCCGTGTCCTTAATTAGTATTGTGCATTAACTGGTTAAGCAACAGAAGAAATTCTGCAGGAAGGGAATCTGTTTGGTTTTACAAAACTCAGGCTCACTAAACTTGACCACAGAACGAGGCTTTCCAGTGGACATTAATAAACTCTTCCTACCATGAGTTCCTCATGTGGAGTTTCTTCTAAAACTCCAGATGACAGAATTCTTTGTTTTAACTAAGAGGGCTCCCCCTTCCTAATTTCAGGTACATTAACTAAACTGAAAATGTTCTCGGAGGCGAGAGAGCCGCAAGTCTGTCCCTTCATTCTCGACCCTCACTCAAAGCTCCCACTCACTTCCTCTTCCTGGGTGCTATCGCCATCTCTAGCACCAAAATGCATTCAAGTCTTATCTCAAATATTTAAATCCCTCACACCCAACCTCGCCCCCTGACCCTGGGCATCAACCATCCTGAGCACTTTTTTTTTTTTTGGCCGGGGCCGGGTTTGAACCCACCACCTCCAGCATATGGGGCCAGCACCCTACTCTTTTGAGCCACAGGTGTTGCCCCACCCTGAGCATGTTTGTTTTTCCAGTTCTCAGACTCTCCCCGCTGTCTCTCCTTCTCTTCAGGCATCCAGTAAGATCACATGTTCCCTCCTTCCTCTTCCCCACACCAACCACTTTTCAGACCTCAGCTTAAACGTCACCTCCTCTGCAGCCCATCTCTTCCTGAGTTGGGAGAGCCTGCCGAGTGCTCCAGGAGCACCTGACCCTCACTCTCCATGTCTCACCTTGCTGTTAGGCGGTGTTTAATCTCCACTCCTTCCCACTAGCATGTGAGCAGCTCATCTCTCTCTCGCCACCCTCTCCTCAGGTGCTTACTGAGTGGAAGTGTCTCGAGTGAGCGCAAGACAAAACCAGCATCACGCCAGTGTTGACCCCCTGATCCCCACCTCTCGAGACTGTCGAAGAGTGGTTAGGAGCCAAGTTGGTCTTTCTGATACAGGGCTGGGCCCCAGACAGTTCCAGTTACAACATTCCCCAACTCTGTTTCTATCAGCTTTCTAGAGTAGAGCCACTGCAGAAAACCCTCTTTATTTGATCATGCAGCTTTGAGAAAATAATCCCAGAGCTGAGAAAAGAGACTAGCTCCATCACTTAGGGATTAGGGGGAAAAGGGGAGAGAAGGGAGGAAGGGGAGAGAAGGACAGTTCCAAGTCAAGATGTTAAGATTCCCAAATTCTGTTTTTGGACTTTTTTTTTTTTTTGCCCTTTTTAAAATTCTCTTTGCTAAGTTTTATATATTATAAAATATTTTCCAACTTTCACTCTTAGAAAACTATTTTTGCTTTTCAGTTCATCCCTAATATTCTTTTTTCCTCAAACCAGTCCATTTTGAGCTTGGTAAAACGTGTCTGTACAGACCTTGACCAGAAACTCATTTGGCGGGAATTGTGCTGGGTGAAGGTGGGTACATGTCAGCCACGTGGCCGTGAGCTCAGTCCAGTGGTGGGAGAGCAGGATCATTCCAAACAAATAAAATTTAGTCTGACCTGATTCATTTCCTGAACTGTTTTACTTAAGTAGTTGTTTTTTAAACTGCCTTCAACAGAGAATCAGACTATCACATCCCAGCTCACATTTACACACCAGTGTAAGCTGCAGAGGCTCAAAATATACAGGTGGTTCTGAGTTGCCCAGTCAGGTAAAGACCAGGCCAGGGAGGTGGGGAATAAACATAAACCTCACCATACCTTTTAGGTGTATCTAAAATGGAATTTGTACTCTTTATTAGGATGAAATTAGATATAATTCTCAAACTTTCTTCAGTAAGCAATTCTGGTGTTGATTTAAACCATCAAGAAACTGAAGGAAGCGTGAGGCCTTCAGGGATCCCTACAGTTGAGTTGAGTTTGGACAAGCCGTGAACAGGGGAATTGACTTGCTATAAAATGCACCTGCCATTTGATGGCACAGTTAAAGGGAGTGTCACTGCCTTGTGCATCACTGCCATGAGGACATCAGAGGAGTCAAGGCCATGAGAAGCCACGTGGAGCTGAATTGATTATGAGAAGAAGCCCAGGTTGGTTGGATTGGGAGCTCCAGACCCCACCAAGCTTCTAGGACAGCGGTTCTCAACCTGTGGGTCACGGCCCCTTTTTAACAATGAAAATACATTGCAGCATTAGGAAGGTTGAGAACCACTGGCCTAGGGGTATGTGGTAGTGGGGACTGGAGTCTGCAGGAGAAAAAAGAAGTAACAGTTACAGCAATGACTGCCGTTAGCTGCTGGCACCCTCTGAATGTCGGACTGGCGCCACACACAGGGCTGAGGCTCTCCTGCACATTCTCAAAGCGGTCACCTGACACCTGTGGAAATGCCACCTTCATCCTACAGATGTGAAAACAAAGACTCTGCAGGTTGCTCAGCTGGTGAGTGGGAGAGTCAGGGTCCCATCTGGGTCTGCAGGGCCAGAGCACACATGGTTTACACCAAGTGACGCATTGCAGAGCGCAGGTCTTGCTGTCTGGCAGTTCCTGGTGACAGCAGATCCACCACGATGCCATCTGGTGACAGCTTAGCCAAGTAGCTGGACCCGGCGAGCCTTCTTTGCTGCGTTAGAGCCGTGGGTACTCAGGAAGGTCCCTGGGAGGGAGCAGACACACAGTCCATGCTGGCTTTCTCTTTCCTACTTAGCCCGTCTTCTGCTGACCCTCTTTTGGTTCAATGGACAGTATCTTCCAGTTTTGCCCTTTGTCCAGGAGGCCAGCCTGGGCTGTCTCCTGGAGCTCCCTTGGGCTTTGGGCGGGCAGCAGGCAAGCCCCAGAAGGCTTGTCACTGGGCTGGTTTGCCTCACATAGGGGATTCTTCCAGCAGCGTATTTTAGTAACTCTGCCCCTCCCTCCTTTCCATCAACATGCCAACACACCCTTTAAAAGGCCCTCAGATCCCCCTTCCACCAGACAGAATAACAGTCAGCTAATTAATGGTCTGCCCACCCCTTCAGTCTGAGAGCACACTCCCAGTGGTTTAGAGGAATGGGGGTGGGGATGGAGCTGATGGGGAGGACTTAGGGCCCTGGGACTCGACCTCAAAGCTGTCTGGACGTCAAGAGTCAAAGCAATCTAGGGAAAATGGCAGGTCCTGTTGTAAGATCACTCTTCAACCAATATGGTACAACTTCATAGCTCATTATTTTTGAGTATGCCAAAGCACGGTGGCGGTGGGGGGAGGACCATGATGGAGGCTGGGAGGAGGAACAGGGAGAATCATATGGAAGCAATTAGCGGAGCTTCATTCAAAAAAGCATTAAGGTGCTTGCAGCACTGAGGCTCCAGTGACCCTGAGGCCGGGACCATAATTCACCAACACTTAATACCGTTTACCCTGCAGATGTGCATTTTATACAGAAATATCAGCTTACCACTTTGAAAAATTAACCTATTGAAGGCTGTCAAATTCTGACGCCCTCGTGGGGGTATTATATATTGTCTGTGCAGCCCTGTCTCACGTTTTACCCCCTGAATCAGGGACACCTCGGTTAATTGGGAAATGAGGTGGCTAATGAGGGAGTGGAGAATGGGTGAGAAATGGGGACTCAAACAGAAACGCTGGTTCCCCTAAGGGGAAAATAGCTCTTTTCTTCCAATCTAAAACACCAAGGGTTTGGGGAAACAACACTCCCCGGCAACACATACACAGTCTGTAACTACAAGTTCTAAGTCAGAAAGTCCAGAGTTAATGAAAAGGAAGTAGAGTGAAAGTTAGCACCCAGAGAAAGCCCGGCTCGGGGTGCTGCTGTGCCTACATTAGAAGCAAAGAACTTTTTATTAGACGGGGGTTGATAAATGTGTGACTAATAAAGAGAACATACTTGGTCAAATAAATGTTTTCTTGATTTTCTAAGAGAATGTGATGGCAATAAACAAATCAATGGAGCTGAGCCTTTTACCTATCTAATTGGTATTTGAAATCATTAATACCCACTGTTTTCAAGGCTAGCAGAAATAAGTACCCTCCAACAAGGCAGGTAGGAAACTGGTTTAACAAAGTGAAAGCTTTCAGCAGAGCAATTTAGTGACAGCTATCAAAATCCTTAAAAATGTGCATGCCTAAGCCTCAGCAACTCAACTTAGAGTAACTTTACACTAAAAATGAGGAAGGATGCGGAATTTCATACCTGTGTAAATAATAAAAAAAAAACTTTGTTTTATAAAAAGGATAAATGGATATAATCTAAAATTATGCAACCATTAGTTAAATGTGTCACCTGTATACAATATAATAAAATGCAATTATTAAAAATCACACCTTAGAAAAATATTTATCAGCACGGAAAAAAAAAATTCAGGTTGATTATGATGTTTGCATTTCTAAGGTAAAGTTCAAGTTTGAGTTGAGCCCTTCACCCGGGGGCATGCTGAACACCCCTGCCTTGTACACATCGTTTCAATCTGAAATTTAAAAAATATTTTTAGGTTGAATTATAAATAGGAAAAAGCCAGCTAGCTATAAACCAGACTGTGCAGTATGTTTCTCTCTCAAGCTCGTGTGTATGGATGAAGGTAAATTGCAGCACGTTGGGTTAACAGCATCTTTGGCTGGTCAGGGTCTGTGTCTTCACACCTCCTTTGTTATGGTTGACTCTTCATTGCCTGAGGCAGGTACAAGTCCAGGAAAGAGCCGTGAGCCACACCGCCAGGTTAGAAGCATTGTCCTCTGAGTGGTGCCGCCTCTTCTGTACCAGACTCACTTCTCCAGCCGGGTTGACAATTCCTCGGTCTACAATAGCTCCAGGCTCAGGCCCTGCCAGGACATACCAGGCTCCCTGGCAATCCTGGAGTCCCCCTCCCGCCCTGCCCCTTGGACAGGGATCATTGACACCCAGCGCCCAACAGTGCACACATCAGATCCGAGTAGGAATCCCAGCTTTATGGCATTTAGCTAGCTCTCCTCTTCCTCCAAACGTCAGTGCCCCGTTCTCTAAAACAGAAACCTAATGCCTACCTCATATAGTTGCTGTGAGAATTAAAAAAAGACGTGTGCATAGGGGCAGCACCTGTGGCTGAAAGGAGTAAGACGCCAGCCCCATATGCCAGAGGTGGTGGGTTCAAACCCAGAAGAAGTGTGTATAATGAGTTCAGTCTTAGAACAAATCAGTTGATGTTAACCCCGTTTAACTGATGACTAGATATTTGGTTAATCTCTACACATTCCATGTGGGCAGGTGTCGTCCCACTAACTCCAGAAGGTGAGAAGTCACACACTCCAGGCTGAGTTTCCCCATGACCAGTAATTGTGTTTCTTTGAGCATGAACAGGCCCACTGACAGTCACAGTGGGGACGAGCTGGGGACCCCCCAGCGGCCTTCTCGAGCTGGGTGTGGAGAGGGTAACAAGCCAGTTTCTGACTACACTCCTGACTTCAGAGATCAGACCAGCCCCCCAATGTCTTGAGACACAGAGATCAGGGCACAGGTAAACCAGGAAGCTGGAATATCTAAGGAAGGAGCCAATGAAAGGAGCACAGGAAGGAATGTTCTTGGGTCCTTGCAGTGAAACAGGAGCAGAGGCAGAGTCATCTGATGAGCTGGTTCAGGCTGCACCTTCTTGAGAAGCTCAGGAGTGTGAATGGGCAGCCTTAGCTGCTCCTCCAGCATCTGGGTTGCCCTCTCTCGTAGTCCTCAAATTTTACTTCCCATTGGCATCACCTAGTGAGCACTAAACAGTACCTACGTCTGGATCCTGGTCCCAGAAATGTTAATGTAATTGCTCTAGAAAAATGTTTCTTAATGTAAAAGCCATGAGTCAGCAGCATCCCTCAGGAACGTGCTGGAGTTTCAGCCTCAGAGCCATGTCAGAGGGGCCAGAATGTCTGCAGGTAGAGCCCATCAAGCTTTCTGAGAGTGAATCACGGGCCTAAGGTGGGGCTGGGGAGTCCACAAGGCTGGCCAGCTGGCTAGATGATTCTCATGCACATCTGAGTTTGAGAACCAGTGCCATAGACCCTTTCCCCCCACTGAGGATTATTGGACTTTTGCGTCTCCAACTTGACTTTCATCAAATGAATTCAACTTTCAATGAATTCAACGGCCTTTTCCTATATTATTCCGGTTTCTGTAGAAACAGTTTTCTATTATTTCCAGGTGGGGTGGCAGGTTTGCCATTGTACGCAGGGCTGGTAAACGCTCTGAGCCACTGATAAATGGGCCATCGACCACTGCCCTCCAGCTGCAGCCTCTGGTAAGCCAGCACACGGAGCAGCTCAGCCTGGGCCAAGAGAATAAGTCAGCAGAATCAACAGAAGAGCTGTCAGCCCTAAATGGGTGGATAGATGAGAAGGCAGTCAGCTCCGCATCTCAGCAATAGTCTTGAAATCTGAGGGCTGTAAATTTAAACCTAAGCTCTTCGTCTTCATGCTGGAGGGCCCACATTAGGTCCATGGCCTGTTGGTTTAGATTCAACATAGCTTTAAAGGATAGTCACATTTCCATTGGGGAAACCGCATGCTTGATTGAAAAGAACCCAAACCTGGGCTGAATTCTAGTGCTGGCTTTCCTGTGAAGCCTCGTATCTGCACCAGTGAGGGCTATAGTGAATAACGTTGCATTGTGTGCTGAAAATTTGCTCAGAGAATAGACGTTAGGTGCTCTTCCCACACACAAAGAACTACAGAGGGTATAGATATGTTAATTTGCTTGACTGTAGCCAGCATTTTCCTATGCATATGTTTACTAAAATATCATGTTTTGAACCTTAAATATATACAAAAGAAAGGAGGGAAGGAAAAAGACCAACAGGAATAAATTTTTTGTCCCTTCTGGGCCTCAATTTCCTCATCTATAAAATGATTACTCAAGGCTATTTCCTGTTGAGTGCAGCTTGATCAGGCTGGGAGCCACCCCCAAGGATGAACATGGTCTGGAACTTTCTTCAGGGCCTGTTTCCATGCAAGTCGCCTTGAGTCACAATTTATGTGCTTAGGTGACTGAACCACCTCTTATTTGCATTTCTCATTTACAAAGCCTGGTTGATGGGATATTTCATTTCACTAACCCTCATTAGGACACTCACTAGGAAATAATATATCCGTATTGTACACAGGAAGGAGCTGGGGTGAGTCATGGCCCCAAACATCCATAAGCAAATAAATAGAGCAGCAAAGCTGACCCTGGAACCCACATCTTCTGACTCCGCCTCCATCGCTGAACTGTTAATTCTAGATTGTAAATTGCAATTCCTTGCTCTGTAGCCAAAACAAAACTGCCTTTGGAAATTAGAGTGAGAGAGCTGGTGAGAAGCTGTCACATGTTTCATAAGTGATTCAAGGGGAGTTGGGCCCCACACCTCCTGGGACTGCCCAATCTTCTCTCAGATCCCTCAACACTCACCGTAAATTATCTGGCATTAGGACAGAGATCTTTTCATCAGTGTCTTTGAAAAACATTAATGTATAGGTAAGAAAAATCCCTCTTCATAGGGACAAATGTAACCTTATCAGACATGCTCAGGACAGTAACAGGAAGAGGGTGGGATTCTGGAATGTGGAGGGAGAAGGAGCTGAGGGAGAGGGCAGGGGCAGGGAAGGCCCCAGGGGGCTGTGACCAGAAGCTGGCAGCCAGGACACCACTGTGAGCTGGAAACACGGGCAAGGAGCCACCTCCCAGAGCTGGCGAGGAGCAGTGCACATCCCCAGGACGCTGCCTCTGTCCTGTTGACTTGGGCCCTAAGACGGCACATGGACAGAGACAGATTTGTGCAGAGTTCACATTCCTCGCTTACACTGCCGGGGGAGCTCGTAGCCACCAGGGTGGTGAAAGCAGAATCTAGCCCCAAAGGAAGAGAGAAACGACCTTCCAGGACGTTGAGTCCATCTCGGAGAGTGGGGGTTCATCTCCCATGCTGTGATTGGGACCCTCTGTCACTGGGTCAGAGACCACCCATCCCACCACTGACACCATGTGGAGAATCCCCGCCCCTCTTCCTCCCCTGACCATCACACGCCCGGGGGCTCCTGACCAGACCACATCTAAACCTCCCAGGACCAGTGCCACTGGTCAGCAAGAGGAAGTCTTCCTTGAAGGTTCAGTTTCAACCTCTTCATGGTCCAAAGCTCCTTTCTCTCATCTCACTTCACCTCCTCCCACAGTTCAAGGTTATGCACTTTATTCAGTCCATGGTGCCCACAGAGGACAGCTGGCAATCTTCCTGGGCATAACAACTCTTCAGACACGTGGCAGAATCAATGGGACCGCGGGAAAGGACAACCCAGACACACGTATCTGTCTCACAGGGTCGGTGAGGGCAGCGCAAATGTTCCCAGGACTTGGCAACGTTCCGCGTCTCTCATTATGCCCCATACAAAACCCTCAAAGCATTCGTTTAGGTATCTGATTTTGGTCCTGAAAATTCTGTTTAACGTGGTGTGTTTGTCTCTAGCCACGCACATCTGTTCCCAGAATTCTTGCAGAATAACTTGCTTTCCTTGCCATTTCACTCCGGTTTTAATTGTTGTCATGCATAGAGCCTTCCGTACATCCTCCCATAATGTTCTTCTCCAGTTTTGAAAGTCTTTAATCTTCTTTTTCCGCCTTCCACTTTCTGAAGTTCAATGATAACACAAATCGGGATGTCATTCCCCAAAGCCCAAAGCCCTGCAAATCTCAGGCGCGCGGCCTCAGAGATGTCTCTCTGGGCAATTAAAAGATAATGTCAGTGGGGCTGGACAGTGTGACAAGCTAATGGTCTCCTGCTGCCCCAGAAGAGGCCTTTAAGAAACTGAGACATTATTTTCAAAGCCGGAGCCCATTATGCTGTCACAGCACCCTCCTCCAAAGACTTGGCTGCCATTATGCCCAGTGATTAGAACAATAAATAAAAAAAGAGGCAGTGAGGAATAAGAGCACATTTCTGCAGCTAACCAGCAAGCCAGCTGACTTAACTGGCTCAGTTACGCGTGAGGCTGACCAGACGCATTCAGCCATGGGCACGTGTGTCCCAGCTGCTGAGTCCAGCTACGTTGTCTTTGGGAACCCCATCCATGGCTTTTCTTGCAGTTGAGGTTTTAGTTTCTCTACAACAGTGGTTCTCAAATTCCCTACTGCCAGGAGCCTTTACGCGACCCACAGGTTGAGAACCGCTGCTCTACAACTACACTTACTATTGTCATCCAACTCCTACCCATCCTTCAATACCTTAGTCAGACTCCTTTGAGGAATCTACTCAATCCCTCTAGTCCACAGACACCCTCCTCTGAACCCCTTGATTTTCTTTCTTCTTCTTCTTTTTTGTTTTTTTTGCAGTTTTTGGCCAGGGCTGGGTTTTTGAACCCGCCACCTCCAACATATGGGGCCGGCGCCCTACTCCTTTGAGCCACAGGTGCCATCCAGTATTCTGTCCTTTTCTGACTCAGTATAACCCTAAGTCTTCTGGCCCTTGGGTCCAAGTTATTTGTCAACTGACCAGTGGATTCTGACTTAGTTCTTCTATTTGTTTTGTCTGTGAATTGAAGAAAGGAGGGTGGTGTTTGCTGATACTGCCTCCCTGCAGAATTCTCTGGGCAAGTACTTTGAATTTTAACCTCTGGGCACTTTCTCCTTTTTTTTTTTTTTTTAAATTTATAGATTTAGATTGTTAAGTTATTTGGCTACTTAACAGCCTTGTCACAACACAGAAAGATAAGCACGTATGGAAATCTGAGCTAGAACTTGTTAGTGTACGTTCTTTGTCATCTCTAAAATTTAAGCCAATTCTGTCTCCTTCTAACATTTCAAATAACTTCAAAAGTGTTGAATTACTTCTTGTCAGGGGCGACTCTATGCCAGGGTCAGTATTTTCTCTTACTGGAGACTAGGAATAAGAATGCTTAAGGTATATTTCTGCTTTATGACTAATTTTGTCATATTTTTGGAATACATTTGCTCATGTTCTTACTCCAGAAAATCTAGACGGGTCATGCAATCTATACCCAGCAACTTCTTTTGAGCACTTGAGAAGGCAGGCATTTTTTTTTTTTTTGAGTGGTTGATCTGTTTACAATTGCATGGCATCAACAGTAGATAGACAGACCAAGGCAGCGAAATGTGGAGCAGCTGTCCTGGGCTACCTGGAACCACGTTCTCATCTTGTGAGTCCCAGTGGTTCAGCCACTAGGCTGCACTGTCAGCAAGTCACACTGTTGAATATGGAGAACGTCAGAACCGTGATCCTGCCAGCAACCTCAACTCAGCATCACCTACTTACCCTGGTTTCTCTGCCATCTTCAGCATTTTGAGAAAATTATTAGAGTTTAAGTCATACAATATAAAAAGCTAGTGAAGCATTGTTCTTGTGTCAGTTTCAACCCCCCCCCCCCAATGCCAACACCAAGGATGTTCTCCTGAGCAGCTGACCTCGGGACTCCGACTACTGTGAAGCTGTAGAAACCACACCACTTCTGAGATTCCTGGCCCAAGCAGAAATATGAAAAGCTAAGCATGGTAGGATGAAACATCATAGATGTCTCCCACCCCTGAAATGGGTTGCAGGTGTTGGTCTCCAGGATGAGGACAGATAATGAATAAAACATGCCTGGAGCTTTGTGTTCAGAAAATGTGACAAGCCTGAATCTGATGACTTCAGGAATGAGATGAAATACGAGTTTGAGCTCATCTGCAAAGCTCTTAACGAATCCAAGATGCTGGAGCTGGCATCGCAGCCTGTGGACAGCTAGCCTCAGGTTTGTGGGAGTACCGGGAGAATGGTGGGGACGGAGAGGTCCGGGAGGGATACGCAGGGAGAAAGAAACAACAGTGTTGAAACCAAGTTTTGACCGTGGTTCTTTAAAGTCAGAGCACTCCTTGGAAATCTCACTGAAGACTAAATATGACCTTTATTTTGGAACAAGAAGAAAACAGAGGAGGACAAAAAACGCTTAGCAGATCCACGTATTGTATAAACACGCCAAGATTTAGGGACTCGGCTGCTATTACGTTTCTATATCACTAGTGACTCCACTTTAGCCTTGGGTAGTAAAATAGATACAATTCTTATCATAGTTTAATCTAAAATTGAACATTTAATGCCAAATCATCTCTGTCACCTAAAAAGTTATATTTACACATCTGGAAAGCAAGATAACCTTTTACAACTACGACTGTTTTCCCCCCATGGGAAAATATTTTATTTCCCACATGTGTGAGTGCGGATCTTTTAAAGAGAGAGATGGATTGACATTAAGATTTTAAATTCTGTCTCCCGCTGAATACATTTCTGTAGAAATTCCAGTTGCTGGTGTAGGGAAAGCCCAGTAGGGGTCGCTGCAACACTGCTCAACTTCAGCGGTTTTCTTACGGCAGACGGCTCGGAGCCAACGCGGACTCCAAACCTGTTTGTGAGCTCTGCATGCTCCACGAAGGGCTCGCTCTCAATCTCAACTCTTGCTGTCTTCAAGGAAAGACACTAAACTGTGACCCTAACTTAATCCCCTGTATTTGGGGATCTGGAGGGAAATGCAGGCACTCTGCGCGCACGCGCACTCACACACCCAGTGGAAAAAGCAGGTGGCCGCGCCCCCTGGTGGTCTACGCCGGTCCATGCACCTTCCTGGAAAGCCCAGGCGCCCCCCCACCCCCACCCCCACCCCCGTTAGGTGCTTTCTGAGCATCTTCCGGAGCACCAAGATGTACCCAGACGCCGGCTCTGCAGTTTTGAATCTTCCATGAAAAAAGCTTGAAAGAAGCTGAGAAAGTATATAACACGCAGAAATGATTTCCTACAGTCAGCGGGATAACTTCTAGTGCTACCATTTATGAAATTCACTTCTCTTTTGTAAGCCTCAGATTTTTAATTTCCCAAAGTAAAATGACAATAACATCTACCTCGAGGAGGGTTGTACTGTGGCTAAACTATGTGGCATACTAAAGAATGTTTGATAAGACACTGTGCAATGCCAGGGTGTGTGTGTGTGTCAATACTACTACATTATAGCACGGATTCCATTCCGTCAGTATACCAGAGGCCCCATCAGTCCAGAAGTTCATAACTGATTTTTCTTATCAGTCCAGACTGAACTCCTCATAGTCAGGGACTATAACATTTTTGTCTCCTTAACCGAAACATTCGGCATAATGTTTGGCACACTGCAGTTGTTCCAACAACTGTTTGTAAAATATTGTTCAGTAAAGCACAATATTACATTTTTAAAGATAAGTCTTCCATTCCATTTATCTACTTGTTCCTAGGATCAAACCAGAGACCACTGTAATATTCAGACCCTTTGGGGGAAAGGGGCATCACAGTTATTCTAAGGTACTCTCTTAATTACTACAAACCAATTAAGACATTTAATGAGAACAAAATATACTCAAGGTAGTACCGGGTATATGCTATGGGAGACAAAAATTATTGCATAAAAGTTATCTTAAGAATTTTAATGACCAAATTGGAAAAGTTTACAAAGAGAGAGGAGTTTAAGAATACATATAAGAAAATATCTGGCAAAGACCCATCAACCAAAATTCAAGCTCCCACCTGCAGAGAGTAGCATTGCACTCAGAAGGGGCTCTCCAGCCAGGGGCTACATTTGCCATCACCCTTGCAGGTGAAGCTACATGACAACTTCTATTCCAATGCAAAATGAGAACAATGTACATCTGTTATTTTGAAAGCAAGATGGGACGGTTTCTCTGGTCTGGTAGCTACAGAAGACCCCAGAGCCTAGGGCGTGTTGTAGAAGAGCACAGCAGAGGAAGCCTGAATCATATGTGGAGGAAAGACATCGACTGGCTGGAGCCTGCACCAGACAATGTCATAAACAAGAAATAACCTGGTATTGAGTTAAGCCACTGAATCTTTGGAATTTGTCAGAGTAGCTAGGCATCATCCTAATATAAGGTATAACAAATCACTACTTGATTTTCAAATTAAAGAGCAAACATCAAATACTTCGCACTTGGAAAAGGGAATAATCACTGTGGAATAAAGTGGGCTAAAAGCTTTCTTCAAGAGACCGGGTTGGACCTGAATCTTACTGACCAGGGACATACCCTGTATGGGGGGAATTACGTGAGCACAGACACTAGTGCAGAGGGTTGAAACACACTGGGGAGACGATGAGTGGGTGACTGTGCTGACTGCCACGGCGGCTTTCATTCCAACACCTGTCACTGATGAGTGGGTGACTGTGCTGCCTGCCACGGCGGCCCTAGTTCCAGCCACTGTCACTGAGCATCTGATCACCATCCACATCTTTAGCTTGACTGTCATCTCTAGGATGCTATAGGCTATAGTACCCACCTGGCTTATGTCTCCTGTTACAAGAATTAGATGTTTCATTCTCTCTGCAGGAGCAACTTGGATCTGAAAGGATGTCTTTTGTCAGCTGCACAGGAACTCAAAGCACTTGTGTCAGTTGTATTTTTTTCACTTACGATTTCTGATATTAGCAATGGCACAATCAGACATAAGTATGAAAACTCAGAGTTACTTAGTAAAGTTAAGTCATAGCAGGCACACTCTGCATTTTAGCATCTTTAGAGCATGACGAGGTGGTAGATTCTATACCCACCCGTGCAGAGGTCTCACCACTCACTCACCTATGTGGACAGAGATGATTTGTTACTTGTCTTTCTATTCCTCTCTAAAACAAAACCTCGACGTAACAGAAACACAGACTTATAGATTAGAAGAGAATGAGATGACAGAGCTCATATAATTCAGTGCTCCCACTTTGTATTAGAATCATTTGTTTCTCTCGTTGAGAACCAAAGATTGCGAAGTGACATATCCAATTAACGGTAGCAGAAAATCAATGGCAGAAATCCCATGAAATGTGAAGTTAGTTAGGCTTCCATGTGTTCCAAGAGACAAACCAGATAAAGGAGAAGAAAAAGCAATGAATAATGAGGATTCTAAAACATCTCCAAAAGTCCAGGGAAATTTTTGGAGAGGCTCGATTTTTAACAAGTGAATTCAAGTGAGTCACCGAGGTTTTCCTCCTGGTCCATGGGCTGCTTTTCTTCCTTATACTTCTGTTTTGCATAAGCCTCGTTTCCCCAGATTCCTTTAAACGTAGTGGGGAATTGCTGCTGCCGGGAGACCTCGAGTTTATGTCTCAGTTCAAGAGAGTAGATGGATTATTGTGAGTTGGAATCGCTTAGTCCCCATTCCAAACCCCAGGGTAGGAATCTGACTGGAGCAATGAAATTTGACCAGAAATGTGAGGGAGTGAGCTCACTGTGCAGAGGGGAGCTGGGGAATTTCTGGGAGCGGGGGAGACAACTCCCAGAAACCGGGGAGCCAGTCAGCCAGACAGCCAGCTGCTAAGGGACTTATGGAAGGAAACAAGGAGTTAATGCAGAAAAGACAGCAGAATAGCAAGAGGCCAGACACCCCAGGAATATCAGTTAGTGGAAGGGACAGGCGCAGAGCCAGCTCCTTAACCCCACGCTGGTAGCTGTGCCCTGGACGTTTCCTTCTCATTTCAGTTCTCAAGGGAGTATTGCAGTCCTTGAAGCTGTTCTAGAAAGGAATCCATCTCAAATGTCCAACTCATGGCATAATTTTCCCCTGAGATTCTACACACCAACCTCCAGGATCATTTTAGACCATTATCTGTTCCTAGGCACTGTTTTTTTTTTTCTGTTTCATGTAGACATTGTGTGTATTGTTTAACACAGGTGGTCTCCTGTCAAAATGATTACTTGCCAGAGTTGTCAGAGCAGATGCCACGTAGGACAATGTGGTGTGGATGGTGCCGGGAAGGAGAAAGACAAATTTGTCACTGGGTTAAACTCACACTGCCTGAATTTGCTTTAAAAAAAAAAAATGTGAATCCCAAGTGTTGATCCGAGTTTACCATCTTCTGGAGGTTAGATTTGAAAATTAGATGAAATAGCAATGATTAGCAAAGCTGACATTTCTGTTTTAGCCTCCACCACAAGTGACACCGCATAGGGTCTGAATGCAGAAGCTTAGATCTTGCTTCACACTTTGTCTGTTCACAGGCTGGGTTAGTTGAATGTCGTCTGTGGAATTCCATATAACTTGTATATCTGAGTGATGATGGAATCGCCCCTGGAGGTGGGCCAGGGTGGTTCACGGGGCCACAGGAGACGTATTTGCAGGATTGCTGCTCTCCACAGCTCCCAAAAGGAAAACTCAGTGTGAACTAGCAGCACAGAAACACAACTGCCTCTCCAAACCCAGTTGCTTCACATGGTTGGAATTTGATTGGTGGCCACTCTTTGTTGCCCAGAGTAACCCCCCTCCTCACCAGATTTCTTGATAAGCATAGTTTGCTAGTAATAAGTAGGATGAATCAAGAGAAAAATTTCACACTTATCTAACTTAGAGGCTGCAAACACCTGATTAGCTGGCCTCTCTTTGGGATGGACATTTTAGATCATGTTCTTTTTAACTCCAATTGCTAGTCTCCAAGTCTCTCTGTGTCTGTCACAGAGCTTATGCCGTTAGGGATGAGAAGACTGAGGTACACTGCAAACTAAGGCTATCGATATTTGGCAATTTGAAGATTTATATATTCTCTTTCATCTGGACTCCTTTGAAGAACAGTATCCATTTGTGGCTAAGAAATACACTCATTTTAGAAAATCCTGATAAAGAAAAGTAACACTAAGAAAATCTGAGTCCCTTGCAGCTGTGGGATCACCGCGCTCACACTCACGTGCCTAGGTGTCTGTGAGAGGGAGGGGACCTTCTCTTCCCATCTCTTTCCTTGTGGGTGTGAGAGGGTGGGGAGCAAGGTGGCCAAGAGCTGCTATAATTGGCAAGGAGTGCTTGTTTACGTGGAGTAATTTATTCCAAAAAGAAAGAGACTATAGCACTTGAATCTTAAAGCAAGGCAGGCCACAACTTCAAGACAAACTGTTGTAATACACCGAGATGCACCAGCTGGATGTGGTGTCTCTAAGGTGGAGCAGGCAGGACCTTCAGTAAGGGAAGAAAGAGGCTAAAAGCCAGGGGGTTCTCAGGTGGGAAGGAAATTTGTGATGCCCCCTGAAGTAGGTTCCGTATAGGAAATTTGTGATGCTCCCTAAAGTAGGTTCCCTATAGGAAATTTGTGACGCCCCCTGAAGTAGGTTCCATATAGGAAATTTGTGATGCTCCCTAAAGTAGGACCACCTTAGGAAAGGCCATAAAGGGTTTGCATCCTCTTGGGAGCCCTGGGGGGACTGGCTTGCTTAAAAGTAAGTTTGTATGTTTTTGCCTGGATAACGGCTGGGCCTGCGGCTGGACTTTCAGCTATTATAGTGTAATAAAGATACGTGTCATACATTTTCTAAAATTAGAATTATATTCCAAAGATATTTCTAACCTTTTTAAAACTTAAGGTTGTACTGTGAACAGTGTCTCATCATTAAACGTTTCAGAAGATGATTCTTTTTGATGACGGCATAATATTCTAACAAAGGACACGGTATTGTTTATTTAACTGAGTCCATTATGTTAATTTCTATTTCAAAACTTCTTTTTCAGTTACCAGTAAACCTACAAAATATAACAATCTTTGGGTGCATTAACAATATTCTTTTATAAAGTAGAAGTTACGTGAGAGTCAAAAGTTAAGGCCATAATTTTAGATTTTTTTTTTTTTTTTGCAGTTTTTGGCCAGGGCTGGGTTTGAACCCATCACCTCTGGCATATGGGGCCAGCACCCTACTCCTTGAGCCACAGGCACCACCCAATTTTAAATTATTTTTTAAATTTTCAGAATATTAGGGGGTACACACATGTTTTTCTTTGTTTTTGTGCAGATGGAGTCAAAGTTATAAGCGTGCCCTTCACCCTCAAATTCTTGATAAATATTATTAAATTCCTTACCCAAAAAGCAGGAACATTCCCATTTCCTTAACTTGCATATGTGTGTCAGTTTGAAAAACGACCCAGATCAGGCAACTGAAAAGGTTATCTGTGTGGCCACTGGGTTAGATTTTTTAAAATATAGGCATTCTAAAATTATCAACATACTTTAGCTCTGATAATCTTAAAAGTGCAGTCGTCTGCTGAAAATTCATATTATCTGGGAGAGAAGGAAGCAGAAGCGGAGACAGTGGCAGGCATTGTTCAGTGCCCAAACAACTGTGATTTCTAATTATAGTCAAGAATTCCCTATCTATGAACATGTTTACTCAAGCACAGGATGTGCTGGGCTGCCACCTATGTTCTCCCCTCTGGGGCCGACGTGCATGTCCTCCAGTGGCTTCTGTCGGTGTCTGCACTTGGCCATGGCAGCCTAATAATCTACAGTGCTTTATTTTTGCACAGCATTTCCATGTAATCAAGCTGATTATCATTCAAAATCTTCATTACTTGAGGAAACCTACATTAGCACTGCAAAACTCTCGTGCTGTTCATTTACCATCAACACACATAACCAGATAGAAGAATTTTTCGGAGAATTCTGAAAGTAAAATTGGGAATACATAAATTAAAAAAAGAGAGAGAGACTTTAGACTTGAGAGCCAGAAAATACTTCCCTGCCTGCAGAAAGAGTTATTTATGAACTAGCTCCCCAAAGAGAGCAAAGGAAACCCTACTGCTTGGAACAATGGAAACTAGATTGTAAGAACAATTCCTCACTGTCAGAGGCTGAGACTCGGGGTGACAAATACTGTATTTCTCTTTTCTTCTTTCACAAGAGGAAGTTCTCTAAAGAAACTAAGAAGTCAGCTTCTCATGTTGAACTCCAAAGTTGCTTTACAGTGTACAGAGTCCGCCGTTGTGAGACTCTACACACGCACACACACGCACACACACACACACATCCTGCATCCTAAAGCTTCTAACGCTCACACGCTCTCATGCACACCTGTGGGTCACAGGTCAGGCAAACACGACACCCCCCACACTGACAGACGCTGAGGCTTGCACAAGCTTCTTAAAAGCCCTTCTATTAGAAGTAGTTCTGTGCTTCTGCAGGGTGTGTGGTGTTCTTACCAGTAGTATGACTAGTGGACAGGAGGAAATAAAACTGAGAACCACCCTCCCCTGCATGCTGCTGTATGGTGGCCCTGCTCCCATTCACACTGCCAGCTTCCTATTTTTTCCCCTTTAAACGGCATTGTTTAAAATCACAGAATACTAATTTGATCATTTCATCACTCAAGACTGGGCATGAAGGTCTTTCCACTGTGTCAATGATTTGGGTGTTAAATACCCACGTGGAATATTTTTGAATGTTTTTTTTTCCTTCTTAAAATGATGCATTTGTCAAAATATGTTTGTCTTTCTCTCGTTGGCCTTAAATTTCCAAATGAGAAGAGAAAACTGAAAGTCCACTGCTGGACACTGTTGGAGTGGCTAACCCAGGCTGGGAGGAAGGGAAGTGGGTAGTTCTCGTCTCCTGTGCAGGCTCCGGTCCACTCTCCCGGCTTCCACTCTCCCTGCTCCCTTCTCTGCTTCTCTCCTGCCCCTTTCTCCTCTCCTCATTTATCCCAGGCTTTCCCCTTTCTTTTCAACACCTCCTCCTTTCTTTCCTCCTCTTTTTCTCTTTCATGCTCCATGGACAACCGAGAATCCCTAGCTGAGGCTCTGAGTCTGAGAAAGATCCCTTTTCACCAGCCGGCTCCTGGTCCTTTCAGGCCCTAGTGATTCCCCTCCGTGTTTTTTGGTCTAACCCCATTCTTCCCAACATGTTCTCTTCCATTCTTGGATCCATAAAAGTTATAGAAAATATTTCAGATCTTCATTACCAAATGTCTTTGGGTCAAGTAATAGGGCAGAAAAGATTCAGAGGAAAAAAAAATCTCCCCCCGAATTTTAAATATTGTTACGATGTTCTATCATGCAGAAAGTCAATCGTTTGTTTGGGACCAAAATCAGAAATGACCACCTAACCGTCCTGGCACTTTACTTTATCGTGCTGAGGAGGAGCATCTCAGTAATTCCTTCTGAGCTGTGCTGTCTTGCAAAAAATGACCAGAGGAAGGTGCTAAAAATACAGCGAGACTATAGGGTAGCCCTGAGGTGTGGACAGTCTCATGAGGATTCCTCATTACAATGCTTGGAACCGCACAGATCAGTAAAATCTAGCATTGCAACTCCTTTCGACTTCCGTAGAGTTTTAGATTTCGCTTCAGGAAGTCATTCTGAAATATGTTTATTTCTTTAACATGATAATCTCATTGTCTTCTGAGCACAGCAGTGCCTGGCCGGGTGTGCTGACCTCTCAGCCAGCTGCTCCTACCGCTTCTCCCTGGTTCTTCTTATGAATGGAATTGGTGTCATCAGTGTAGGTTTATGAAAGATGAATGTGAAAATGAAAACCAAGAAAAAAAGAAAGAGAAAGCCCTAACTCGGGTACTTTCCCTGCCCACTTGTTTTTGTGAGTCAGCTTCAGGCATCTTCTTTCCTTCCCGGGCCCAGGAGAAGAAAATGGATCCGTGCCTTAGTAGAAAATACAGAAGGGTACTGGACCGTGGGCAGGGCCCTCTCCGCCTGCCCAACCCTTCTGGTGTGTCTTCTGTGGGGCTTCTGGTGGGGCTCTGCCCTAGGAGACCCGGCCTGCAGGATGAGAGTGCAGTGAAGGTGATTATTTCCCACATTAACCTTCTGGGAGAGAACGCTGGCTTAGTGCCGTCCTTCTACCCAAGGCTGCTGTTGCAGCAGGAGGCTCTCTGTCCACACCTCCCTCTGGGTCAAGCAACTGCTCCATCAGGGGCTACCCTGCTCTTACTAGCACCAGAGACCCACTGCTGCTTTTTCCAAACCTTGCCAATACCCTGGCAAACAATCTCTTTATTAAGCTTTCTTCTCGGCCAATGTTAACTGCCTATGTGCATTGGGGAGTCTGGATAATACTCTTGGGTAATAATTGGGGTCTATCTGTCTATCTGTCAATCTGTCAGTCTGTGATGTTCTCACTCTTATAAGTGACACTATAAACTTTTTCAAAGGGGAAAAGGAGACAGTGAGGAAAAGCCTTGTGTATATTTAGTTTTTATCCACGTATTACCTGTGTTCTTTTAAAACCAAAGGGCTTTAGATTGTTTTGAGTAATACCCAACTCCTTATTAGTGATTTTTTTGTTTGTTTTTGTTTTTTTCTGTAGCCCTAAAGTTCATAGATGATAATAGGAAAGCCTGGTTAGTTAATAAATACTTCTTAACATATATTATGATATGACGTGCTAACAGTGTTCTAAGTGTGGAACACAACATTCAGTGAGGCAGAATCTCCACCCTCAAGGAGATGGCATTGTAGTGCAGAGGGCCAGATGACATTCGAGTAAATGACCCAGGACGCAGGACAATTAAAGTACTGAGTAGTGCTATGAAGAAGATAAAATGGGGCCATGTCTAGAGAGAGTGACCACAGGAGGACCAGGGGTTTGGGCAAGAACATGAGAGAAGCTGCCCATGTGGGAGGGGATTCAACATAGAAGGAAGACCAGGGACAAGTGTCATGAGATGAGAACATTTCTGGCATGTTCAACACACCAAAGAAAAAAAGGACTAGAGATGAAATAGAGGAGGAAGAAAGAGACATTGCATTGGGAGCACTGGTGAAGCTGTTGTTGGGGTGACTGAGCCATAGTCTACACAAAGTGTATTGGAAGCCACTAGAGACTTAAGTGTGGGCATAAGATCCTCTGATTATACTTCAGAGAGATTGATCACTCTGCTGCCGTGTGTGGAACAGACCACAGGAGGGAGCAAATGTGGAGGCAGAAAACCACTGCAGGGGTCACTGCGATAATGGAGCATGGTGGCCTGGGGAAGGGTGTTTGCAGTAGAGATGGTTGGAAGTGATTGGTGTCAGAATGTATGCCAATGAAATAGCTGGCTGATGGATTGGATGATGGGAATGAGGAAAAGAGAGGAATCTAAAACGACTTATAAACTTTTGTCCTGAGCAATGCAGTGAATAATGACGTTTATTGGGAAAGTAAATGGTGGGTATTTGGCGGGTAAACAGGAGTTCCGTTTATGCCATGTTAAGTTTGACCTGCAATTAGACATGAAGAGATAGAGTAGAGAGCTGGTTATGCAGGGGACCGCCGGCTTCCACTTCCTAAAGTTTTGGGTCCCTGTTCAATTGGGGCACAATGAAAAGAAACATAGAGTCGGACCCAGCCAGAAGACTGCACCTGGCTCACTGCCCTGGGGACCTTCCGTAGAGCATCTGCAAAGCAGTCCAGATGTAGTCCTTTGAAAAGTATAAGCAAATTTACCTTTCATGGAATTCAATCTGACACGGAATGTGGATAGTTTATAAAATCAAGTTACTTCTTCAAATGGCAGCATGATGTGTTTTTGAATTCTGTTTCCATTAACTAAGCTCAAGTAAATAAAAACAGACAACATGTCTAATATTTTGGTCTCTCCACGCTATCAAAAGACTCAAGAAACTATTCCTTTCAAAAAAATTCTGATATTTTTATTGCTAATTTGGTATTTACTCTGAATATAGCCTGAGTTACATAAACTGAGTCTTTCGTGTCTAAACATTTGAAATCCATTGGATTGGGAAGTTTCCAGAAAGCCCAAACCTCACTGGCCTATATCAGAAGGGAATTTAAGCTCAGCTACTCTGAGGCATTGATTGTGCATGCTGACATTCAGGTGAAGCTGCCTGAGCTCTCACAGCAGAAATGACAGGTGGGATTAGAACCCAGGTCTGCCAGTTTCCACCGTTACCACTGTTGTCCTTCAGGCTTATTCACCTGCCCACTGACCACACTATGGAAGCCCCATTATGTATTGTATAGTAGGCCGACTCCGTGAAGACCTCCCTGTCTCCAAGTCACCTTAATCTAGAACATAATGTAAGTAGAAGACTTTGAATGCAAGACAGGATAGAGGCTATAATAAAATGACCAAAATTAGAGTTTTGGAATCTCCTGAAAACTGAAAACATTTATATGGAGTCTTGAATAATGAAGAATAGTTTTCCAGGCAGAAAGTTAAGGAAAAGCTATCTCAGAAAGGGTAGCAACAGAGCCACTCAGAGTAAGTAGAGAGAAGAATGAGGAGAGGAGTGATAAACAGGTGAGATTAGAGAAGAGGACGGGGGCAGACACTATGGGCCTGACTGACCCAGCTCAGGAGGCTGGAGAGAAGGGTGGAGCTTTTAAAGCAGGACAGTCACGTGCTCAAATGTGTTTGAAAGCTGCTTTGGTCACAACACAAGCATTGAACAGAATAAAAAAGAAACTCCTACGGGCATGGTAGCTGGCGCCATCTTGTCCTGAGGTTGCATTGTGGGAGGTTTCCCGGGCTTCTCCCATATTTCCTTAGTTTTGTTCAAAATCCCTCATGGAGAACTTACTAAGAGCAAAGCATGAAGGTAAGATTTGTTTTAGAATTTTCCATCTTGCACCCAGCAATCTGTTCTAAGATAGAAGAACCAAAGAGATTTGGAGTAGAAAGAGGCCACTATTAAAGGAATTAGAGGCTTTTTGGTGTAAACAAAATGTGACCTGGAGGGTGATGGAGAAGCAGGACTGTGTGCGCAGAGGAGCTCCAGCATTCTGACGGAGATGTCCTCTGAATCTTGCCCACACCGATGCAAACTGAGAGTGGAGAGCAGAGCACGTCTTTCTAACCCCTCTCCTATCTTAGAAGCCATAATGAAAGAAGTGTTCTCACAATGATGCCAGCCCAGGCCAAGCTGAAATTCTTGGTAAAAAACTAAAGGAGAAAACTACAAGTGTTTCTGATGGGGACGTGGCAAACAGTGTGAGTTCCGTTTCTGTGGAATTGACTAAATGCAGGGCTGTGGAGAAACTCAGCCCAAAGGGATCACTTGGAATTCCAAAGCCTTGGCTTGCGCTAAACCTGACTGAGATAATTCCACCAATTTTCCCTTTAAGGTTTCCAGTCAGAAGCTCCAAACATAAAGCACAAACTCATTGGCTCCAGCTGTTTTGAAGTTTCCTCTAACAGATGGCCTACGAAGGTTCAAGTCTCCTTTCAGCTAATGCCACAGATATGACCTAAATAATTGATCAATCAATTATCAATCACAGCCTGCCTCGTCTGTAAGTAATTCAGTGACAATGGAGCAACAGAAGAACGTGCTGCACTCCTGTTGTCCTCATGTTTGGTTTCTCTTGCATTCCTGAAGAGCCACTGCTGTCGCCTGTTATATACGGCCACAAGCAAGCTCCCAACAACACCACTGGAAGGCTAAAGAAGGAAACTGAACCTGTCTGCATAAGTAAGGAAGGTGCTGATAGATAACAGCAAAACCAAACCGGATAGGAGCAGCCAGGACGAGAGGGCCTTCACTTCTAGTTTCAAATGAGTCTGGCCAGTGTCCACGGCTAGATCATATATCTGACAATATCCTCCCTTTTAATGCTTTGCAGATCCAAGGTGTATTATCATACCCTGAGCCTGAACTCTCCAGGGAAATTACGTCAAGCCATTGCCTAGAGTGTAGGATTGTAACCATCACCCAAGCAACCAGCTGTCTGGAATTCACCTTTAGGAGACCAAAGAGAGCAGGCTCCAAAAGGTGGCACTGTGAGACCGAGAATCACAACTGATGCTGCTTTTCGCTCCCAAGTTTCTAAAAGAGTTGTGCTCAGCAGTTAGCCCCGAGAAGAAAAAAAAAAGAAGAAAAGAAAGAATAGAAGTCAGTTTTATTTTTAGAATTTATCTCCATGCACTCAGGATGGACCTAAAATTCCCATAAACTAATCTTCCCAGTTGGTTATGCACAGAAAACACATTTTCTGGTGTGAACAGGAAACAAACATAATTTCCATTAAGCCTCTGTGTCAAACAAATTCATCATTTGGATGTACTGACCTGTGTGGTGGTGTTATTTTAGAAGATTGGAGAAAATAAACATTTCTAAAAAAGATTCGATTTCTACAAAGTATCGAGAACATGACTGAGCAGGTGATAAAAAATATTAATCTGTCCTGAGATGAGCACGAAAGTGAAATAGTCCTGCAGCTTTGTCCTTGAGAGATGGTAACAGAGTGGGATTCTACTGCTCGGAGTCATTTCAGATAGAAGTGGGCGGCTCGGCGCCTATAGTACAACCGGCTAAGGCACCAGCCATGTACACCTAAGGTGGCGGGTTCGAATCCCCAGCCCTGACCCGCCAAACAACAATGACGGCTGCAATCAAAAAATAGCCGGGCGTTGTGGCGGGCACCTGTGGTCCCAGCTACTTGGGAGGTGGAGGCAAGAGACTCGCTTGAGCCCAGGAGTTGGAGGTTGCTGTGAGCGTGATGCCATGGCACTCTACCCAGGGGGATAGCTTGAGGCTCTGTCTCAAA
>CAUYTI010100534.1:0-34650 GCA_963575145.1 Galago senegalensis
ACAGCTCACAGCAACCTCCAACTCCTGGGCTCAAGCGAGTCTCCTGCCTCCGCCTCCCAAGTAGCTGGGACCACAGGCACCCGCCACAACGCCCGGCTATTTTTTGGTTGCAGCCGTCATTGTTGTTTGGCAGGTCCGGGCTAGGGATTCGAACCCGCCACCTTAGGTGTACGTGGCTGGTGCCTTAGCCGGTTGAGCTATAGGCGCCGAGCCCAAGGGTCAATTTCTAATCTTGCTGGTTCTTTCCGCCATCAGAGTCGCTGCCCACGGAGTGGATTGTCCAATTGGGCAAGATAAAAACCGTTAGTGATGAAGAGTAGTATTGATCAATATACTAAATTTCAAAGCTTAATTTCTCATTCTAATCTCACATTCGTCTTCCCCATAACACCCACAATCATTCTTTCTTTCTTTTTGTATTGTTATTTTCATCCAGTTTCTGCTCACCGCTCTTATATGCTGTTAGGTTACCCAAACCACTTCAGTCCCATCTCTGAAGCCCTTATCACCTGTTTTTCACAGCATAGTCCAGCTCTCAGGTTTGTAGCCTGGATCTCAGTTTTAGAAATGTTAATCTGCAGTGAGTGGCAAAGACCCTAATTAACAGTGGCTGAGCAAGATGGAAATCGATTTCTCTTCTATGTCAAAATCCAGACATAGGGATCAATGCAGGGCCTGTGATGGTGGTGCCCCACGGAGTCCTCAGGATCCAGGCCCCTCCCGCCTCGCTCTGTGGGGCATGGCCCACTTTCTCCCAGTCACTCCAGGATCCACGATCCTGCACCCTCTCCGGTATATCTTCTACCTTGAGCCAGTAAAATAGGAAGGGAGAAACAAATGTATTGGTTAGAACTTAGTCCTATGGCTGCACCTGGTGCAGGGAAGGTTGAGAGATGGAGTCTTTATTCTGAGTGGTCACGTGTCCATCTGAAACATAGGATTCTAGACTGTGAGAAAGGGAGAACTTGATATTGGGAAATAACTTGCAATCTGTGCTACACGTGATTTGACTTTTTGTCTTGAACATGGCTAGTCACTGTTCCAAAGGCTAAAGAAACACAATACTTGTTGAGTAATTGACAACAAAGCATCTGAGAACATATCCTTTTTTTGAGACAGAGTGTCACTATGTCACCTTCAGTAGAGTACCGTGGTGTCACAGCTCACAGCAACCTCAAACTCTTGGGCTTAAGTGATTCTCCTGCCTCAGCCTCCCAAGTAGCTGGGACTACAGGTGCCTGCCACAACACCTGGCTATTTTTTTGTTGCAGTTGTTTAGATGGCCTGGGCCCGGTTTGAACTTGCCACCATCGGTGAATGTGGCTGGCACCATAACCACTATGCTACAGGCACTGAGCCTGAAAACATATTTTAAATCACTAGTCAGATTTCTCACAAGATTAAAAATTCATTCTTGATTTTTCTTCAGTGATGGTTTTATAAAAGCTATTGGTCCCGCTGATGTTATCCAAAGACAATTTTCGGAAGAAACTTTCGAAGAAAGAATTGACTGCTCTGGGAAATGTATCCTACCAGGTACTTACCTCTTTTTCAGTAAAGCCCTAAAAGTAGTTTGAACAGTTGCTCTAGGAATGGAAAGATTAAGAGCAGCAGTGTGTTTTAAATAAGGTCTCACAAAAATAATAATAGGTCTGTGTATCGAATCTCTGCTATTGAACATCTAGCTGCTTTACAAACAGGATTTCATGTAGAATACTTATAAGCGCCCAGTGTGAGAGGTATCATTATCTGCACGTTACAGATTAGAAAATGAGGTTAGGCGTGAAATATCTTAACCCCAGGTTGCTAACCAAGTAAAGGACAACTTGGGAATCAAACCCATTCATTCACTCCACTTCTTCCCACTCCCATGCTGAAATGAAACCAGCTGTGTTGTGTTAAGTTTCAAAAACAGAAGAACTTTATTAATCCATTGCTTAGGGCAGGCAAACAGAGCAGCTGCTGTCCCTAATACCAGAAATACTTTACTATTGTAAAGGGTGTGAAACAGAGGACCCAGCTCTAGGCAGAAGATGGGGATAAAAAGAGATTTCACTGCAATTCATTTCTATCTTTAATGACTAACAACAGAATCTGTTTTGGTCTTTTTGGTGGGGGGCCTGCGTAGAGGACCATGGCATCGTAGCTCACAGCAAGCTCAAACTCTTGAGTTCAAGTGATCCTCTTTCCTCAGCCTCCCGAGTAGCTGGGACTACAGGTCCCCATCCCAAAGCCCGGCTATTTTTTTTCTTTTTTTTTAGAGATGGGGGGGTCTCACTCATGCTCAGGCTGGTTTCAAACTTGTGAGCTCAGGAAATCCACCCACCTCGGTCTCCCAGAATGCTAGGATTACAGGCGTGAACCACTGGGCCTGGCCCCAGAATCCATTTATTAACCATCATCTCCTACATTAGCTATGTCATATGGCTTCTTGTAATCATCTGGAACAAGTTTGACAAATTTTAAATCTACACAAAGATAAGGAGCTTTATATTTATATTTTATTTTTATAGAAAACTATATCTTAATATAATTTTATAAAGAATTTATATACATTTTTTAATTTTTGAAATGTTTACTATATACATTGGGAGAACGTTTTTGCTTCCTGGGTTTGGAGAGTCAGGAGACTAAAGTCAGGGTGAAATATGAGAAAGAGTAGAATAAAGTAGAAAGCAATCTAATTAGGGACCTTCGATTTTAGTCTATCAGAACCATTAAAGAGCCGTGTAACCCATAAAATATTTTCAATATTCTGGGAAGATACACTTGCCTGGATAAACAAAAGTTCCAAGTGGTTTCCTTATAGTCTCTTTAATGAAAACATATTTCTTTCGTGAAGATAGATTCATCTTTCTGATCTCCTATTTTCAGAGTTGGGGAAGTTGTGTTGTTTTGTTTTCACACCTAGATTGTTCTTGCTGATACAATCCTTGGTGTTGTTCAACTAGGGATTGATTTTTTTTTTTTTTTTTTTGGTCAGGCCTGGGTTTGAACCCACCACCTCTGGCATAGGGGGCCAGTGCCCTACTCCATTGAACCACAGGCACTGCCTGTGTTGTTCAACTCAGGAGTGTGACTGATTTATAAGCTTGTTTGGTAAGCATGGACATACTGAGCGAGAGAAGCTATGCATCTTTAAGGGACATTTTCATCATGCTGCATTACCTCCTTTCTTAGAGCCCTCTAGACTAGCGAGGCGATCTTGTTCCCTATCAGTCAGCCAGCCACACAGACAAATCCTTCCTCTTTCACCCTCCTGCCAAGTTGGATGGCCCCATCAGGCTTTCCCAAGAGCAGCATAGTATTCCCCTAAGTGCTTTCTGTTTCTTAACTTTAAGATGACTTGTTGGTTACAGGTCTGGTGGATGCACACACACATCCAGTATGGGCTGGTGAAAGAGTTCACGAGTTTGCAATGAAGGTAACCACAATGAACCATAGCCAATCAATAGACATGTAAAGTCTTTTGCTGAAGAGTTGAGGCTTTGGAACATATGTCAACCTGTTTTTTTGAATGGGTGTTTTTACTTGCCTGAGTATGGCGAACAAATGATGACACTTATTTATAATGCCCCCAAATCTTTATATGATGCACAGGGATAGTTGTCATTTTTAGTATAATAGTTTTTAAAATTTTTTAGCTATAGAACCTTCTTTTAAAACAGAGTTGAGCTGCCTTGCCCGCTAATTTCTCCTCTTTCCTTCTCTCCATTACAAATTCCTACCCTTAATAGTTTTTAAAAGGGCTTCAGGAAACAGTTTGAAAATCACCATTCATTGAGGTCGAGCTAGGAAAAAAAAATACATGACTAATCACAGAAATAAAATGTTTATTGCTCTCTTTTTTCAGAAAAATAAGACAAGAATCATGAAATACAGCCATAGTCAACTCTTAAGTCCCTGGTTGGAGCTATTTTCACATTACTTAAAAAAAAAAATGTGTATCCTAGTGGCTAAATTGGCTTATTTCAGAAAAAGAAAAAAATTTTTTTTCTTTGGATATCATGTACCTTCCCCAACAAACTCAAAACTATTTTTAGAAATGTGAAGTCCAACCGTCTCATTTAATAGGTGGAGAAAGTTGGGTCCAGAGAAGGGAAAAATGTTGACTAAGCTCACCAGCTGGAGGGCGGCAGAACCCAGATGAAAACTCTGGGCAGGTGACCCCAGGCCTGCAGACTGTTTGCACCACACTCCTTGCTTCCCCCAGTAACTGGAGACCAACAGGGAAGAGTCTCTTTATACTTGAGTGACAAAGGTCAGGCTCCAAACTCTGGTGGCCGAATATTGAGCCTGGGAAACTGGCCTTTTTAGTGGAGATTTGAGTAACTGCAATGGGGTTCCCTAAATTGCTGAAGCTTTGTTTTCTCAAACCTGCTGAGCCTTGCAGGTACCCAGGGCCCAGCCCTTAGCTGGTATCCAGCCCCTGGCTGCCAATTGAATTATTAAAATGCTGAAATACTCTGGTGCCAGTCTTTAATTGCAGCTGCCCTGAGATCCCAAATGTCCACCAGCCACATCTCCCACCTCTGCAACTCCAGTCCCTTCCTGGGATCCCCTCCAATAGTTATCCACAATCCAGCAGCCGGCAGAGCAGGCGTTTCCAGGAGTATGCACCCTTTCTAATCTGATCGGCTGGTGACTTTTCTCTATCGCTTCTTCTTCCTTTTTTTTTTTTTTTTTTAAGACAGAATCTCAAGCTGTCCACCTGGGTATAGTGCCCCATGGAGTCACAACTCACAGCAAGCTCAAACTCCTGGCCTTAAGTGATTCTCTTGCTTCAGCCTCCTAGGTAGCTGGGAATACAGGCGCTCACCACAAGGCCCGGCTGTTTTTTTGTTGGTGTTGCAGTTGTCATTGTTGTTTTAGCAGGCCCAGGCTGGGTTCGAACCCACCACCCTCCGTTTATGCGGCTGGCGCCCTGCGGACTGAACTACAGGCGCTGCCCTCTCTATCGTTTCTTAATCATTTAAAAAAATATATCACCTTTGGAGATAGATTCTGCAGACCGGCCTGTAGCCTCCTGGCATTTGCCCGGCCTCATGGTGAGCTGTGTGTTCAGTTGGCAGGAGCCACGTACATGGATATTCACCAGGCCGGAGGAGGAATCAACTTCACCGTGGAGCGCACGCGCCAGGCCTCGGAGGAGGAGCTGTTCCGCTCCCTGCAGCACAGGCTGCAGTGCATGCTGAGGGCTGGCACCACGCTGGTGGAGTGCAAGAGTGGATACGGCCTCGACCTGCAGACCGAGCTCAAGATGCTGCGCGTGATCGAGCGTGCCCGGCGGGAGCTGGACATCGGCATCTCAGCCACTTACTGCGGGGCGCACGCAGTGCCTAAGTAACTCAGCCAGTGGGACCGGGTTTAACGCAGAACCTGGAGAATGCAGTGGGGCCGCGTTAGCTCTTGCAGGCAGACCAGTGGATGCCTTTGGAAAGACATTCTGAGTCATTTAACAGCCAAGCATCTCACACACGTGGTTTTAGAAAAGCAACTATTCAGTTTGCTAGTCCTTTAACGATGAAAAAGAGACGTTTCAAGCTCTTTTGGTTAGCAAAAAGAAATGGCCCCTTCTAGGTCTTTATAAAGATATTAACTGGAAGATTAACTGGACAGATAGTAACTGGAAGAATTTCCCGTGATAATTAGTGTAAAAGCACTTTAGAAATTAATATAACAGTCTTTAGGAGATAGATCAAATCTTGGAGTCTAGATGACTCAAAGGGTTTTGGTTTTTTGTTTTGATCATCTGTTTGCTTACTTGGCAGCAGACATTTTTATTTACTATTGTAAATGTTCTATAGCTTTTCTCTTTATCTAAACAATTTCCCTTACATGTCACTACTATAGAGACTTTTGTCCCCTTCTGTGCCTGCATCTTATGCACCCAGTGTTCCTTTTGGATCTAGAATTTCTAGATAGGAAGGCCCATAGTTCTGGAGCTAACTGAAAAAATCTAAGAGAAATTCAGAACTTGAAAGGCATCAGATATCTCCAAAGTAGTGTTGTCTTAAGCTTTGAAAACTTGTGTATGTAAATGCTACAGGCTTACAAACAGAATTTGAAATTGTAATCATTTAAATTTGCTTTATATTAATTTGGGGGTGTAAACTTTGGGATATAAATTTACTTAATTGACAAGTAAAAATTGTATGTATTTCTATGTACAAAGTGTTGTTTTGAAATATGTATCCTTTGTAAAATGGCTAAATTGAGCTAATTAACATGCTTTATCTCCCATACTTATCCCTCTTTGTAGTGAGAACATCTATTTTCTTAGCAATTTTCAAGAAAAAAAATACATTGTTTATAACTATGTTCACCACGTTACCCAAAAATATTACCTTTTGATGTTAGTTTTTACTGATCATCTTCAGAGGAACTAAAAAATTAACATTAAAATGTGTTCAAAATTCACAAAACTAATTATGTAGAAACATAAATATTTAATATTTCCGATGATCTTTGTTGTAAGCTCTTAGCATTTATATTTCTGAAAGTTATTTCAAGCTTAAAACGTCATACGCATTTCTGAGACATCCTGCCTATAGAAAACAGTAGATTTTTTAAAAAAATGTGTATATTTTATAAAGTGTATGGTAGTCTGCTTTTTGTTTTTCTTTCAGTCAGAAAGATAGTGTGGTATGATAGAAAAAACGATAGAGTGATGCCAGACCTGGGTTTGAATCCACCTCGGCTATTTCCAGTGGAGTGTTTTGAGGATGATAGAGCTTTTGTGAACAAATGAATTACTCATTTGCGAAGTAGAGCTAAACAACACCCTATTCTATATGATTGTCTTAAAAATTAGAAATAATGTGTGTAAGTGCCTGTCTCTACCTGGCACCCTTCTGCATGCCAAGTACAGGGCTGAACTTTTATAAGAATTTTCTCCATCTGCCAAAGAGCTGCTGAGGTCTATATCTGAATTCCCATCAATAAAGCCTGAGGGCCAAATAACAGCTACAGCTAAAGAACATCTCCAAAGTTTTGTAGCCAGCAAATGGTAGAGATCTGAATCTGTCTGACTCCAAAAGCCCAGCCCTTTCTAACATGTAACCACCTCTGAATTTTAGATAGAATTACTACTTATCCTCTTACTACTATCCTCTTCTCCCACGGCCCCAGGTGGTGAGACAGGAAGCCTAAGGCAGATGCTTGGG
This sequence comes from Galago senegalensis, assembly GCA_963575145.1. Lineage (NCBI taxonomy): Eukaryota > Metazoa > Chordata > Mammalia > Primates > Galagidae > Galago > Galago senegalensis. The sequence continues at coordinate 7,167 of CAUYTI010100534.1, forward strand.
GAAACGTGAAGAAAGAAAAAGGGAGGAGGGTGATAGCTGGGGCCCAAGCGAGGGAACCGTAATTGGGTTATCAAGGAAGTATCTGAGATGCTCTTGGAGTGTCCTTCACGGGAAGGTTTAGGTTTTCAGCCAGGTGGCCTTGCTGGCATCCCCAAAAGCAACACAGATGTGCTAGAATGGATGAACCATTTGCGTCTGTGTGTAGGGTCATGGCACATAGAACTCTTGTCAATACCTCTGCTGTGTAGGCATGGCCCAATTTACCAATCCTGAGGGATAGCTTTGATTCTTTCTCTACCTTTTCTGGAGCTTAAGGTAATTTACCTATACTGTTTCTCAGGTTTTCCAAGTTACAAGTAATCCTTTCTCCTTAAAAACACACACACACACACACACACACACACACACACACACACACGGTAATCTCATTTTCTGCCCTCAGAGGAAAAACTGCTTCTGAAGCTGCTGATGACATCATTAATAACCACCTCCCAAAGCTGAAGGAACTTGGCAGAAGAGGGGAAATACATGTGGACAATATAGACGTGTTCTGTGAGAAGGGCGTCTTTGATCTCGAGGCCACCAGAAGGATTCTTCAGTGTGGAAAAGAGGCAGGGTTACAGATTAACTTCCACGGGGATGAACTTCACCCAATGAAGGCTGCTGAGGTATGGTTGACCTTGCATCTTTGTCAACATGCATTCTTGTGTACTCATGCTGTGGAAAACTGAGTTTGTTCAAAGCCCTCTGAAAAGACAGAGAGGATAGGGAAATTTGAACAATGTGCAGATGGGTCAGGTTGAGCCTTGAAATCCTGACCTCTATTAAAAACTTACCTTTTTGCTGCTCATTTACTCCTACTATTATCTACTGGTGATATCAGTAGAAAAGAAGGACCTCTGTGAGCTTGTTGACTAAATTCATAACGTATTTGGTTTGGCACACAAAGCCAGACGAGCACAGTATATTCGTTACACATACAGCTTCTCAGATCTTTGTTTGATCCGGATCAGTTGTGGTGGGCGACAGCAAACAAAAGCCACAGGATGATTTCCCAATCTATAATGTTGTGTCCAGGTTCATTCATTTATTCATCCTTTCAACAAATATTTTTGTGTCTACTGTGTGTCAGGTTCTGTTCCAGGCATGATGAGCAGCAGTGAGACAGACAAGGCCCCTGAACTTGGACATCTAGGCATCCCTGCTTGAAAGACTTAGAAAAAATAAAACAGCTGCCCTTGGGGGAATAAATACAAACACCCCCCCCCCAACGTGTCTCAGCCACAGTATGTCTGACTCGATTTCATTGTCACTTCCAAATCTTGTCCTATGTTTCCTGCCCTAGTGAATGACATCACAGTCTGTCTATTGGTCAAGTCCAAAACTTGGACATCATTTTAACTGCTTCCTTCTCTTCACCTGAACATTCCAACCAACCACCAAATCTCCCCAAGTATCCTAAATGTTTCTAGATCCACTTCTCTCACCTCTGATCCATGAGAGTCATCAAATTTTCTGTTTCAGAAAAGATCTGAAAGCATTTGTGTTCAGGAGTAGTGTTTGAAGTAGCACACCATCTAATTTTCAAATGAATGCCCACGACAGTCCCTTTACCCATTTGGGGGATGGTGATTATAAGAGCGAGTTAGTTGGCAAGAAACCTTAATAATAAATGCTGTTTCTCTTAGTGGGTAACACAGTTTATTGGTACTTGATTTTTTTGTTGCCTTTTGTTAAGTCTTTCCCTTTGTGCCCATTCTGCTTAGCTGGGGGCTGAGCTGGGAGCCCAGGCCATCAGCCACCTGGAAGAAGTGAGTGATGAAGGCATTGTTGCCATGGCAACAGCCAAGTGCACTGCTGTCCTTCTGCCCACTACAGCCTACATGCTGAGGTAAGGTTATTTGTTACCCCAGACCCAAGAGCTGCCTGACCAAGCTGTGAAGACACACACCCCTAAATATTACTTCAGCACCCTTTAACAAAGCAGATAAAGAAAACTTGGTTCATGAGGTTGCCAACCCTGCAATCGTGTTTGGAGACTTTGTGCTACCAAAGGACAGTTTGGTATTAAAAATCTGAACCTTCTTCATGTGCCAGTGGAGGCTGTCCTCTGCCACTGCCACAGACACGTTTAGCTTCCTGTTTGAACAACAAGGGCAATCAAAGGAAAGGCCACACTCTTCTCCCTGGTTCCTCTGTTTCTATGTTTCTTTGATCTCTCCATCAGGAAAGACCTTTAGAGGCCTCTTAATGTACCTTGAACTCTCTCTTGCCCTTATTTCTAGAATAATCATTGTTTGCTACTTAAGGTCTTCCTTTAACCATGTATTTTATGTATATTTACATATGGTACTTGAATTTTTATTTGTATTTATTTTTTTGAGACAGAGCCTCAAGCTGTTGCCTTTTTGAGACAGAGCCTCAAGCTGTTGCCCTGTGATGGTAGAGTGCTGTACCATCACAGCTCACAGCAACCTCCAATTCCTGGGCTCAAGCGATTCTCCTGCCTCTGCCTCCCGAGTAGCTGGGATTACAGGCGCCCACCACAATGCCCAGCTATTTTTTGGTTGCAGCCATCATTGTTGTTTGGCAGGCCGGGGCTGGATTCGAACCTGCCAGCTCTGGTGTATGTGGCTGGTGCCTTAGCTGCTTGAGCCATAGGCCCCGAGCCTTGAATTTATTTAGGAAACATTCACCTTAGTTTTCATGGAGCCCCCGTAATACTTTCACAGCCTCACTTTTTTTCTATTCTCCCATACTCCAAGTAGTTTTGGAGGGGGAGGAGAGGCCATCAGAAGGACTTGCAGGAAAATTTGAAGCTATACTCTTTCCTACTCTCTATCTCTGCTTTAACCATGTCTTCTCACGGATTGTCTTAAATGGGAAACGTTATTTTAAGGGGTCCTACAAATGATCATAGTCTAGGAACGGTTCAGGGCAAGATCATCTCTGCCGGACTCTTTTCCCTATTGTGATAGTTATTACTGCCCTGGATCTGCCCTCAGGATTCTTGGTTTTTATCATTCTGCTTTTGAAATTACTTGATGAATTACTTAATTCATCACTTTTTAGTTTTTGTTTATTTTTGACGTAACTTTTGAATTATATCCTAAGGAATAAAGAACCTTTCATCAAGGAGATGCCTAATCCAGGGGGAAGCATAAACATTTTGCACACTAAATCCTTAGGCCTTTAAGATTTTAAAGGGTATAGAAAAATGTTGGAAATCTTAAAAATAAAAGGGGGGAGGGGTATGAATCGAAAATTGCAAAATGGAAATTAATAAAATAGTGTTATTGGAAGCTCACAAATAGTTTGATTTGGCATTCACAAAAAAAGTTTATTAAATTTAAAAACAATTGATAAGTTGCATTTTCCTCCCTTAACAAGAATGTCTTGGGATGTGTAAAAACAGTCACAATAAACAATAAAGCAAATTAAGCAAATTAGCAAATTAAGCAAATAAGTCACAAAATAAGCAAATTAGTCATATCCAAGTAATTTCAAAAGCACAGTGATAAAAATCAAGGATCCTGGGGTTCTATTCAACTCCACCACCAATCACTTATCCTTGAGCTTCTGTGTCTTCTTCCAGATCACGAAGGGTTTGGATGTACTGAGCTCTCTTCCATTCCAAACAGCTTTTCTGCAGAAGTTCCAATGCTAGAGCCTGATGTGTTTTCTTCTTCTCCTTAGACTGAAGCAGCCTCGAGCCAGGAAGATGTTAGATGAAGGGGTAATAGTTGCTCTGGGCAGTGATTTCAATCCTAATGCATATTGCTTCTCAATGGTAATTACTTTTTTCATGTACCTTTTGGAGCAGAGTATCCACTAAACATAAAAGTAATTTAAAGGGTTGGTGCTCATAGCTATTTTTAAAGACAAGGTCTTGCTCCTGCTCAGGCTGGTCTCAGAACTCCTGAGCTCAAGTAAATCCACTCACCTTGGCCTCCTAGATAGAGGAATTTTTTTCAAAGCATAAGAGTTTTATATAAAGGTTGATATAAACTTAGGTTTTCCTGTAGCAATTGAGCCGGTTCCTCCTACCCATTTAATTGCCGTTACTTGTTGTGCTGTATTGAGAAATGTCCCTTTAAAAAGAAATAGCCGTTTGTTTATTTCCTCCATTGCTTTTCTGCTCTGGCCCCAGCCCATGGTCATGCACCTGGCCTGTGTGAACATGAGGATGTCCATGCCTGAGGCCCTGGCTGCTGCCACCATCAATGCAGCTTATGCACTGGGAAAGTCTCACACACATGGATCTTTGGAAGTTGGCAAACAGGGAGATCTCATCATCATCAATGCGTCTAGGTGAGCGTGCTCCCGATTTAACTATTGTATTTTATGTCCACAGTGTGAATGTCCAGGGGATGTTTAAATCTCGTTTCCACCAATGAAACTCAGAGACTACTCAATCCTTTTGTTTTGATCCCTTTCCAACCAGAAAGTCCGCCTACCTATAGGTCCTGAACCACAGGGTGGACCAAGTTTTCAGGTCTCTATGTCTGTCTTGCATCTTCATAGATTTCCAGCTTCTGGCTCTGTTTGCTTGGACTTTGGACATGTGCCCTCTGGCATGTGGTTTTGTTTGTCTGCTTGGCTTCTGACCTTGGGCTTGCTCCCACCTCCCGCTTGTCAGGCTGTTTCTGATTCATTGCCTCCCTGACTGCTCACACCTACTGAATCCCGAACACTTAAACTTTGCTTTCCTATTCCTGGTTTCTTACTATTTGCTCACCCACAGTCTGTTGCCAACGGGGCTTCCACTGTGAAAATGTAGGTTTTATTGTTCCAAATCTAAAAGTTGCACATCCTGTGGCTCCTTGACCCTCAATGAGCCCATTATAGCCCTTGGACCCATGTTTAACAAGGGACAGCGGCTCTATAATTCTGCTCTCCAGGGTCAGAAACCACCCCCTCTATTAAATATAAGGCTGACGTTACCACTCATTGTGTGTCATTGAATGAGGCAACTATTTTAAGATCAAGTACTTAATTTTATTAAAGAACATTTGACTTATCAGAGACCCAGATAGTGGTTTCATCGAAAGCCCAAAAACCAAAGACTGGGTGTAAAGAAATTATTAGAGAATGCATTTTAAAATTAGCATTTACTGATAAAGTGATCATTTTGATTTGTATGCGCTGAAGTACCCTGTTTGATTTCTTTCCAGATGGGAGCATTTGATATACCAGTTTGGAGGCCATCACGAATTAATAGAATATGTTATAGCTAAAGGAAAAGTCATCTATAAAAAATGATAGCTCTGAAAAGAAAGAAGACTCCTTGATTGCATGAACCAATACAGTTACAGCACAAGTTAAAATGCTTTAGTGGTTTACCAGAACTATGCCACTTAAACCTAAATATATTTCATTGTCTTATTCATCTACTCAGAAAACCCAAGGGATTGATTTATTTTAATTTAACACGTGCACCCCAATGTTCAAAGAGGTAACCCTGTTGTGATTTCACTAATGTTGGTTACAAATATTCTAAAGTTTAATATGATGGGTTATCACAAAAATGCCTTTGTGGGGAATAGCAGGCTTGGCTGCTTGAAATTTTCATTTTGTGTCTCCATTTTAAACTTCACCTTTTAAACTATACTTAGTGAACATGGTGGCATGGGAGGAAATCCAAATGATGGGTCCCAATGATGCTAAAATATAGCTTTCTTTAATAAGCAAAAAATATTTCTTCCTTCGTGTAGATTATCTTTCTAGATGCCCTTCAAATGAGTTAGTGTTCTCTTGACAAAGGGTGTCCTTTCATCTCTAATATCTCTCAACCCAGCGGTAAAGCTGTATTGCAAAGTTCAAGACTTATTGATTTACACCCACGTTGGGGCCTTTCTGTAGTGAATGCTTTTTGACCAAATCCAATAATGTAATTTTGGGGGAAATGGCTTCTAAGTGTTTTGATTCTTCACATTACAGATGGATAACATTTTACAGCTCCCAATAAATATTTGCTGTTGTGTTTATTGTGGTTATTTCCTTTTGGCATGAAGTAGATTAGCAGTGTTGTCTATTAGAGTTTTTTAGAAAATGAACTGGTCACAAAATTATCTGTAAAGAATGGATAATTATTTGCACATAAATTGGTATTTCTAAAGTCACTCGAGTTTATTTGAAATCTTGTAAAATGTTTTAATCATCTTTATAATTGTGATATTACCAAACTCTGCTGATTTTTGGAGGCATGATTTGAGCAGTAACTATCCAAATGATGACCCGTTTCAGTTAAGTCAAGTCAAAATCTCCCTTCATTGGAAGGTTAAGGGTAATGTCACACATTGTTGTCACTACATTAGGTCCCAATTAGTCTTGAAGGAATTTTGGGGGCATGTGGTCAATGTAGGTTATGCCTCTCCTGTGATAGTCACTTAGTCAGTGGTGGGAGTTTGGGATGCAGGAGATAGGGATAAAGGCCAAAACTGGCCTTTAGGTGTTAGGTCTACTATGGAACCCAACCACATAAGATTTTATATATAAAGGTTTTTTTATTTTTTTGAGATGGAGTCTCACCTGTTGTTCTGGAGTTGAGTGCTATGTCATCAGCCTAGCTCACAATAACCTCAAACTCCTGTGTTCAAGCAATCCTCTTGCCTCAGCTTCCTGAGTGGCTAGGACTACAAGTCCCCACCACAACACCTGGCTAATTTTTCTATTTTTAATAGAGATGGGGTCTTGCTCTTGCTCAGGCTGGTCTCAAACTCCTGAGGCTCAAGCAATCCTCCCACCTTGACCTCCCAGAGTGCTAGGATTATGATTACATTCTAATAGATAAGGAATAAGAAGATGAAGAGGCATCCTATCTTTCTTCTATAAGGCTTTAAACAAATAGCACTAATGCCTTTTGTGAATGAAGGCAGAAGGGGATAGTCCCCCCATCCCTGACAACTGCATTAGTCCTCCTAAGCTAGTATACTATAAGCCTCTGCAACTCATGGGAGTTTGCTAGAAATTCAGAGTCTTGGTATGCCCTAGACCTGTTGAGTCAGAATCTTCATCTTAACAAGCTCCAAGTGATTGATATGCCTATTAAAATCTGAGAAGCTCTATAGTCTAGGCCTTAGTCACACTGACCTTCTTGCTGTTACTCAAATATGTCATTTGTGTTAGCTGTTCCAGGCCTTGCAGCACTATTTCCTCTGCCTGGAATGCCTTCCCCTTCATCTCTGTGAGAAATTAGAGCTGGTTGCCTATTGCCTGTGTGCCCACACCTCTATGTTAGCCTTTGTAGCACTGTAATGTAATTGTCTTTCCTGTTTGATTGTGAATTAGTAGAGGGCAGGGACATCATCATGTTCCCAGGTATCTGGTATGGTGACTAGTTCATGGCATGATCAGTGAATGAATTAATAAATGACCACACAAACATATGGATAGTTACAGTGAAAGTTACTTATCAAAATATACTCATAAGAAGACAAACCCAAAGATGCTGTACTAAGGAAAATACTTATTGTTTGGGTCAGGAAGAACATATGAATTCCCGAGTATAATGCCAAAGGATAATGCTTATAGGTGAATTAAGTAAAAAGGAAAAACCAAAGAGATAGCTTCATAGTAGAGGGTGAGGAAAGGGCAACGTTGTCATTCTCAGCTTTGCAGAAGAGTGAAAGGATGGCATTTCTAATGAACTATCTACTAGAAGAGAATAAACTATATAATAGAAAGAAAAAGGAGTAAACTTACAGCACATAATTGCCCCTTTGAAGAGAAAACTCCTAGCATACAGCTGTTCCTTTATTTAATTAACCACCTGGGGCTTAACTCTTCAGTCTTTAAGATTAACTACCTGTGGCTTCCTTAAGAATTTGTTTTCACAGCCCTTAAAGAATTCCCAAGCAGACAGCAGGGGTGTGAGATCCTTCCCACTCTGCCAGACCAGATTTAGAGAAGACTGATAAGCCAGCCTCATAGGGAAGAGGAGAAAAAAGGGAAAAAAACAAACACAGCTATTTCACAGCTGCTTTTTGCTACTAGCTGGCAACAATCACTTTTTTTCTTTCTTTTTATCCTCCTTAAAAATCCCAAACCCCTTAAACTCAATGCTGACACTTCTTTCTTTCTCCTCTCTCCAGAGGAAAGTCAAATAAACTTTTACTTCTTTGTGTTGAGAATTCTATCTCAGCCTGTGCTACACATTCCCACCCTAACAGGAAGGATTTTGATAAGAGGCTCCAAAATGGAATGGTGTGAAGTGTTCAGAAGACAGTTGATGAGTCCTTCTAGAGTGGAGCATTCAGTGGGGAGCTAGGACTATAAAATTAAGTCATGTAAGATTTCACAGGGCTTTCAACATCTGGCAATTATTGGAACTTTTTTTTTTTTGAGACAGAGCCTCAAGCTGTTGCCCTGGGGAGAGAGCCATGATGTCACAGCTCACAGCAACCTTCAATTCCTGGGCTTAAGCGATTCTCTTGCTTCAGCCTCCCAAGTAGCTGGGACTACAGGCACCTGCTACAATGCCCGACTATTTTTTGGTTGTAGTTGTCATTGTCGTTTGGCAGGCCCGGGCTAGATTCAAACCCACCAGCTCTGGAGTATGTGGCTGTCACCTTAGCTGCTTGAGCTACAGGTGCTGAGCCCGGAACTTCATTCTTAAGGCCGGGGGAAGCCACTGAAAGCTTTTGAATAGGGTAGGACTGGGACAAGGGTGTTATAGAAAAATTAATCCATCTTTACTTCACATAATAGGCACTGAAATAGATGTTGTACGAATGGATTCTGGCAAGATACCTTGTCCAAGTCCAAGTCCTTTGGTGGAGAAAATGAGAGATATCAGACACTTGACTCCAAGTGGAAGGCTCATAATAGCACAGTTGGTTGTGAGAATCCTTCCTCTGTGCTCTACATTGGGCTATATCAGTGTTCCTTTTCTCAATATTTTAAAATGAGGAGAAAATTAAATTTCTCCCTAAGAACCAAGATTTTGTCAGTTAGGATCACAAACCATTGTAACATGTAAGATTTCTTTTTTTCTTTTTTGTCTCCCTCAGTTTTCACCCCTTTGGCAATATTATCCCCCACTGAGTTGAGGATATATGCGTTAAATACCGTGAAGGACAGGGAAGGTGGACCACATGGTATGCTGAAGGGGACACAAACCTAGGCTTCAACTTCATCTTGAGCTCCTTATTTAACAATCTGTAAAACGTAAAGGTTGGATTTTCTCCATCTCTGAAACTCTGGTCTTAACGTAGGCCCTGCCTTGAGGGAATTTACAATCCAATTAGAGCAGGAAGGCAGATTAAAGCATAGAATCAGTGCCAGATGATGTTAAGAGATTGTTCTCTTACAAGAAAAACACTCCAGTGAAATATATGGGTTTGCTTATGTAAACTATTTACTTCTGCCAGATTTTCCCCAAAGCATGAGCACCTTGGTCTTTATAACAGGAATCAATTAGGATTGAAGCCAATGCCAGCCTCTTGATGAGATTTTAAATGTTCTGTGCAGCCAGAGTTTTGCTCCCTCTACTGTAGCATCAGCACAAATGACTATGCTCTCCATGACCTGGCCCCTAATTACTTCCCAGCCTTGCCACTGTACTTCCACACGTTGTTATTATTCACTCCCCTGGCTCACTGCCTAGGCTATATGCTGTGAGGGAAGGACCAGGGCCATCTTGGTTAGCAATGGTTTAACAACAGAAATGGACCAAATGTAGAAATGATTTCCTGGCATGAAGGTCTTTTGATGTTGAAATTTAGATTGTATTTCTCTTTTTTCTCCCTTTTCTCTCTCATTTCTACCCTGCACAGCCCAGTTCAGTCACCTCTTCCAGGAGGCCTCCTAGATGACCAAAGAGCACTGCAGTTGTCCTGCCTTCCTCAGGGACACATGCTTGGTACAGTAATGGCCATCTTACGTCCCCAGGTAGATGGAAAGTCCTTGATAAAGGACCATGTGTGAGAGTTGACAGACCACAGCCATGATGCAGCACCTCTCAAACACAGTAGCTGTCAGGTAAAAGGCTAACTGCTGGAAGATCAAAACACTCGACTGAAATTGGCTTTAAAAAACAGGGACATGTATTGCTCACCACTGGAAATGCAGAGGTTATATAGTTTGCAGGCTTCTGGATGGGGTTATCCAACAGCTCAATGATTGCTTCTTTCCCTCTGCTTTCCTCCAGGGAAGCAACTGCCCAAGGCTAAACTCTTCCCTGGGTCTTCCTGGCTGTCAGCAGCCACAGGGGCTCTGCACTGTCTCACTCAGTGCAGGCAAGAGGTGGGAAAAATGGCTTCCCGTGGCTCTCAGGAGAGAAAATTCTTTCTCAGAAGCCTCCAACAAATCTCTTCTCGGTCCCATTGCCCCAAATTGCAATCCCAGCCTTTTCTTGAACCATTCACTAAGCAAAGGGGATGAGACCATCTTTAAAGTAAACAAGTCTACCCCTTGAGCTGAAATTCAGGTTCCCCCACTTTTTTTTTTTTGGTATCTTTTCAACGTTGACATTTAATAAATGAATACCCTTAGCAAAAGCAACCAAAAAGGTAAAATGATCATGCTATTTATAAGATTAACATAAAGTTCAATAAAAAGAAATAAATCCAGTGTCTAGACTTCAAAGTGAGGCACAAGTATAAAGTATTAATAGTATGAAATATCTTTTTTCAAAATGTTCATGTTATGTTATGTATGTTACATGTGTGATATGCTGTTGGATAACAGCCCACGGATCATGCCAAAACACACACCTATGCCTTTGGGTGTTAGTCTCCCAAATTGATTCCAGGCTTGGCATACGACTTGCTTTGGCCAATAGAACATTAGCAAACAGGACACAGCAGGGCTTGAAAAGCCCTTGCATCTTGGCCCGTCCTTTCTTTTTGTTTTTAATTTCAGATTAATACAGGGGTACATATGACTAGGTAACATAGTTTGCTTTTGTAAAGATAAAGTCTGAGTTGTAGTTGTGCCCTTCACCCAAGCAGTGTGCAATACACCCAAGCAGGCAAGGTGCCTGTTGGGAGGGAGTTTACCCAACCCCCTCCCATCCACTTCCCCTTTACTTGAATTTGATTCAATTTTTGTACCATGTGAGCATGTAGTTATCAACCTGCTGGTTTTGATTAAGTGCTAAGTGTGTGTAGTACTTGTTCTAGTCTTGTGATCTTCACTTAGAAGAATATTCTCCAAATTCTGACTGCCCTGAGACAAGGGAAGAAGCCCAGGTGAGCCCAAGGGGTGGGGAGGAATCTTGAAAGCTCTGACTCTTGCTGTTACTCACTAGGAAAAAGAAAGTTACCGGGGCAGTCACATTCTCCAAACAGCGTTAACATCTGATGACTGACTCTTTCAGAAACGTGATCGATTGCCATTAGAATAGCCTTTCCCTAAGAGGTGCTAAACTTTAATCACAAAAACCTCTAAAGCACCAACATAAGGCAACTGAGATGGTTTATTCCCTATTCCCCTCGCAATTCCCTTGAACATGGTGATGTGAGTTTTTTTTTTTTTGGCTGGGGCTGGGTTTGAACCCATCACCTCTGGCATATGGGGCTGGCACCTTACTCTTTTGAGCCACAGGCACCACCCCAGTGATGTGAGTTATTAACAGAGCTGTATAAAAAGGATCATTGTGGGGAGGCACCTGTGGCTCAAAAGAGTAGGGCGCAGGCCCCATATGCTGGAGGTGGCGGATTCAAACCCAGCCCCGGCCAAAAACTGCAAAAAAAGAAAAAGAAAAAAGGATCATTGTGGCCTGGAGGGCTGCAGGGGTGAGTGGAAACCCAGCACTCCCCATGCCAGAGTAAAGAGCCACCAGACTCCTGCTGGGGTTTACTGGCTCAGAAGCAGCTTAAGGATGAGGAGGAATCAACTTCACTTGTGTGTATCCACATTTCAGCAAAGAATTGCACCAAGTAGCACCCCCACATATCTTGCTCCCTGAATTGTTGTAGGCAGCAGTTTTCACTTTGGTCTTCACCTTTCCCATGAATAGAGTGAGAATTCTATTGTGAAATACACTATTGGGCCATTTTAGACTGCACAGAGGTAGGAGAGCTGGCAGGTGCATCTGTCCTCATCTCCACCTCCTGCTGTTTTTGGAGCTGTGGTTTCAGACCCCTGTGTTTGGAGTGCCTTGCACACGTTTGCATTTTGCACAGATAGGTGCAATGTCACAGATCATAGGTTTGGGAGGCCAAAAGGTCATTTGACCCATCCTTCACCTGGACAGTTACCCTTAAGCTTTCCCAGAGCTCTTTTATCTTCTTGGTCGGGGGGGGGGGAGGGAAACAGATTGGGTAATACATCCAGGGGTCCCTTCTGACCTTTGTCACTAGGGCTCATTTTAATGATTACATCAGAGAGAGGAGGTTGGTCAACCCCAGAGATGCCTTATCTGTGAAATGAGGTTTCTTAGGCAGGGTTACTATGAGAATGTGACTAGGGTACTAACACACAGGAAGTGAAAATAATGATTTCTGGGTGGCGCCATGGCTCAGTGAGTAGGGCGCTAGCCCCATATACCAAGGGTAGCGGGTTTGAATCTAACCCCAGGCAAACTGCAACAAAAAAATAGCCAAGCGTTGTGGCAGGTGCCTGTAGTCCCAGCTACTCCGGAGGCTGAAGCAAGAGAATCACCTAAGCCCAAGAGCTGGAGGTTGCTGTGAGTTGTGACGCCATGGCACTCTACTGAGGGCGACAAAATAAAACTCTGTGTCTAAACAAAAAAACCCAACGATGACCTCAAATGCCAATGTAAACATATGATTAAATTAAGCATGTGGGCTATGGGTGGTGATATTTGATAAGTATGAAATACATAGTTCAACAGGAGCCACCCAAGTAGCAATCTTCATATTCATTCCTTCTTTTCACACAAAACCTCTTGTTGGTTTTAAACATCTCCATATTTAATTTCTTAAGACCTATTGACTAATTTTGACTAGGATTCAATTAATAGAGGAGTAGCTTGAAGACAAATTGTGATTTAAATGATTATTTATGAAGGCGTATTAAGGGACATGTGTCATATCGTGGCATAGTACAATCAGCCCAAGAAAGTCAATGGGTAGAGAGCTTGCCAAAGCAAATAACAAAACATTAACAAAAAGGTTTACAAAAGTCTAATGTTTTTAGAAAAGAATGCTACCCATCTGTTCCCAACTCTGAGTTTATCTCACGCTAAGAGTAAAAAACAGATCCATCTATACCCATGTAGTTGTCTTCCCACCCCTAAAAGTGATATTGTTAAGAAAGAAAATGCCTATAATCTGAAAACACCTAGTGTGTCTCAGACCGTGGCAACAGGAACACCATGCCAAATTCAGCAACTCCACTACTAAGCCACCAGCTTAACCAAAGTAGGTTTTGGAAGAACTGAGTTATATAATGGATTGACCTACTTAGGAAAGTTCTCAGGCCTATTCTTCAGCACAATACTGCTGTGTGCTACACTAAACGCCACCCAACCTGCTGATCCATGACAAAGCCCATTAAAGGTCCTCAGACTCTGCAGTTTTGCTGGATTTCCTGTGCAGAGATTCCAGCGAAAAGGCTGTGGGAGAAACAGGTCTTGATTCTGGAATATGCTCCATTTTGTATTTGTCAATGTACGGTGCAGCTACTTCCCAAACCTGAGGAGCGAAGACAAGACAAAGTTGAAATATTGATGCCATTTCCACATGCTATTAAACACCTGCTTCCTCCACAGTCAAAACACCCTCCTATCTGACTAGACGCAGGATGGCTGTGTGATTGGTTTTATTTTAAGCCACGGCATTAAACACACGACCTTGGCCAATCAGTCTTTGGTTGCACTTGAGGCTTTGATTTTACAAAGTCCAAAACTTTTCTGAAGTTACCCTGAAGGTTTTAAGCTACTTATTTTTCCAAAGCAAAACAAGCAAGCACATAGGCCAATAACAAACAAAACAAACAAAACAAACAAAACCTAGAAAATTCCATGTGCACAGAGTTAAGGATAACTGCTCAAGGGTCTGATAGGACCCTGTGTTTTCTAAAGCAACCCTGGAATGATAAAAGGCAGTTAATTGAATTTCCTGTCGCTCTATTTCATGCCCTTCCTTTGATCCTTGCTGCTCAAAGTGTGGCCTGTGCCCCAGCATATCTGGGACTAGTCAGAATCTCGGCCTTCGCTCTGGACCTCCTGAATCTGAATCTGCATTTTAACAAGAAGCACCGGAGTTGTACAGGTACATTCAAGTCTGAGCAGCACCGTGTCAGATCCTTGTGGAGTTTCACCTCCACCCACCAACTCCTTTTCTAAACTAAACATCTACTCAAATCAAGGCCCTGCTTTGGGTTGATAGCTGCTTTTTTTTCTGATTGCCACTGACAGCCAAGAAGCCTTTCCTATGCTTTTGTGTGACCTCAGACAATGCATTCTCTCAAAAGCTAACTTCTCATACAGCTCCCTTCTAGCATTACAGTTGGCAGCAGGCAAGCAGCCTTCCTTCAAAGGATGCGGGGCACAATTAGAAATGACAGATGTGGGCTCAGTGCCTGTAGACCAGTGGCTATGGTGCCAGCCACGTACACCGAGGCTGGTGGGTTTGAACACGGCCCAGGCCTTCTAAAGCAACAATGACAACTGCAACAAAAAATAGCTAGGTGTTGTGGTGGGCACCTGTAGTCCCAGCTACTGGGAGGCTGAGGCAAGAGAATCACTTAAGCCCAAGAGTTTGAGGTTGCTGTGAGCTGTGATGCTACAGCACTCTACTGAGGGCGGCACAGTAAGACTCTGTCTCAAAGAAAGAAAAAAAACCAGAAATGACAGATGTGAAGATCAAAGGGAAAAATCATTCAGGAGCGGAGCAACCATTTCTGGGGAAAAGCATATGATTCTAGGGAATGTGGGCACTCACATATTATTCACAAGATCTAAAGCACTTTAGAAACTATTATATATCAGAAAGATGACTCAGCACGCTCAGCATCTGTACCTATCAGCTGAGACCCTGGCCAGTGTCACTGGGAAATAAGCAGGAAAGAAAAACCCGAATCTCAGCAGAGCACCAGACAGGCTCAGCCCTTTGAAGTAAACCCCTGGGGCTTCGTTTTCTCTCCAGGTCTATGCAGCCATTGCACCCGGTGGTAGTTGTGGTAGCATCACTCAGAAGAGAAAGCACTTTTGAATGAAAGAGGCTGTCTCGTCAGAAGGACCCATGAACTTTCCATCTCATTTACTCCCCATGAATATTGTCCCCAAACTTCATTTAAAATTCATTTCAGCGTCTTATCCTTAGAAATTCAGTATTTGGGTCCAACAGGGGGGCACTGATGGGCTTTCAGGTGGCTTCTTAGCAGCCCTGCAAATTGCCTACGTACCTTTTTGTTCACTTCTGAGAAACAGCCAGGAAACAGTGGAGTAAGACAGTTAATCCACTCCCCCACTCCCACTTTGCTTTCCCATAACGATCAGAAACTCAGCCATCAGCCCCCCATCTTGCCTTCTGCTCCAAGAGCAGCCTGTGCGCCGCCTCGATATCTGGGGCCATGAAACGATCTTTTATCCAAGGCCTGAGAGAGAGAGAGAACATCCACCCGTCAGCCAAACAGTAAGAGCCGCCAGTTCTGAATGGTGTAACTCCCGGGGCCCTGTTTCACCTTACCTGACAACAGAGCGCACCAGGTCATAGACCTTCTCCAGCGGAGTGGTCGTCCTCAGGGGGCGTAGAAACTCTATGCCCTGGCAGGCTGCAAGAAGCTCTATGGCCAGCACTGAAATGAGACATTCCAGAGGGTGGCAGAGGAAAGTCTGACTTCCCGCCGCAAGCATGAAGTTGGCAGCCACAGCCCGCCCACTAACAGGGGGTTGGTTCTCTGTCTCCTAGTAGAATGAAACTGCCTTGGTATTCAGTTACCAATTTAAACCCGCTTTTCTAGACCACTGGTTGTATCTTTTACACTGAAAAGAGGAGAAATGAGACATTTACCTGAATAGGTACCGGACCACCAAACCTATCCCAGAAAGCCCATTAGTTCTCACAAGCAAAATATGTCATTTCTTCATTCACAGCCTCTAACCAAGGCTTGTTGGCCAGGTTTGGGTCATGGGGGTAGGGAAGGAAGTTAGAAAGAAGGCCAGTCCTGGTCTTGAGCCCTAGATCCATGAAGCAAGTGTGTGCATTTCATCAACATGCTTTACTTCTCACAGTTTCCGATTCTGTATGGATGGTGTAGTGATGATACAGGACCAGAGGCTGTGAAGTCGCTCCCAAGCCCACCATGGCTTACAGAACTTCATCCTCTCCTGCGGCAGCCTGTCTGTACTCACTGAGTTTGTAAGGTGCTTCATAATTGAAAGACGAGAAGTCAAATGTTCTTAATACTCTATTTGGATCAGCTACTTAAATGGTCTGATCGACTTTGAGCTTCTGAAATATTTTCTTGGCAAAATAATAGAACCCAAAGTACTTTAATCTTGAATTGTACCTCCATAAAATATTCTACATAATCCAGACCGTATAAAATGTGCAGAAATGTAGGCTTCAATATTCAAAGTTTATTACAAGGTAGGGTACATTCAATAAGCATCTTAGTTGAGAAAGACCGTATAAAGAGTGTTTCTTCAAGAAACATCAAATTGGCAAGATCCTAATTTCTAGAATTTCATTTGGAGAGCCTTTAAATTTGAAGGCTTGACATGGACATTATAAAATTTAGTTCCAAGGCAATTAAGGACTCACTTGCTCATTTACCGACTCTCTTTAAATCTTTGAAGGTCTATGTATCAGGTGTTTCAAGCCAAAGGAAACAGCAAAATGAAAAGCAACTTGAAATTTCCAGAAAGGTGGAAATATGAAACAGTGGTCATCCATCTTGATCAAAGAAGTTGAAGTGGAGAGTTTGTGGGGGGGAAAGAGGTATTCTCATCAAAAGTCACGAGATGACTGGTATACATATCCTGTTTTATTGCCAAATCAATTACTTTATTGCCCATCCCTCTCTTCACAGGTATAACACAGATCTTACTAAAATAGTATATGGTCCAGTCACAGTGATTTCATTTGAGATAACCTCCCCAGGAAGACATATAAAACAATCCTGGAAGCAGAAGTCTGAGAAACCATAAAAATGCCAATTCACCTTCTTGTAATCTATATGGCAGCAGAGGGAGTAGTCAAGACAGTGGACTTGGACCAAGTCTCAGCATTTTCTTGTTGTATAACTTTGAGCACATTACTTAACCTCTGCCTTGGTTTCCTGATCTGTAAAATGAGGTAACGGTGTATCCCTTCTATGGTTATTTTGCAGATTAAACGAATCAAAAGACTGAATGCAGGTAGTAAGTGTTCAGTCAGTGTGAATGATTATAATGTTACCTCAGAAGAAGGGTGGACTGAGAGATAATGTCAAAGACAGAAAAAGAAAAAAAACTCTGAGAAGTAAATATTTGCTGCTACCCATAACCAGCAATTCTCCCTGAAGCCATCAACAGGCATGCCACTGTTACAAATTCAAGGTGTTTAATGTATCTTGATTTAGTTAGATATTTTTTCTTTTCTTTTCTTTTTTTTTGGTAGAGACAAGAGTCTCACTTTATTGCCCTCTATAGAGCACTGTGGCATCACAGCTCACAGCAACCTCCAACTCCTGGGTTTAGGTGATTCTCTTGCCTTAGCCTCCTGAGTAGCTGAGACCATAGGTGCCCACCACAACACCTGTATTTGTTGTTGCGATTTTTTTTGTTGCAGTTTGGCTGGGGCCAGGTTTGAACCTGCCATTCTTGGTATATGGGGCCAACGCCCTACCCATTGAGCCACAGGCGCCACCCTTGATAGATATTTTTTATATGGGTTTCATCTATTTTGAAATAAGCTGATATTCCGTGGCCTAATAACCACCTTCAATGCCCCCCCCTTTTTTTAAATACACTTAAAATATCTGAGTCTTCCTGGGAAGACAAACCAGGCTAAGTATAGCTGAGTTACTAGTGCTGTTAGAAAAAAGATGAAAAGGAGAAAGAATTATGGTTGCTGTTTTACAAGAGAGGCATTTGAGAGGAAATCTGGTCGGTTATGTGCACAGAGTGAGGAGGGAACCACATGATGCCCTTGGGGACAGTGCTGCAGACAGAGGGTCCAGCCAGGCACTGTGGAAGGGATGCACTGCTGGCAGGTACAAGAACAACACTGTGGTTCCAGGATTGAGACTGGGATGGAGACAGGTTACAGCGAGAGGCAGAAGCCAGATGCAAGGTGTCCAACCTTTCCTCTTTTCTGTGCACATTGGAAGGAGAGTTGTCTAGGGCCACACATTAAATACACAATCACTAACAAAAGCTAATGAGCAGGAAAAAAAAAACAGTCTTCAAATAATCTGTATGCAGCCCATGGAATGCAGATTGGAAAACCCTGATAGGGCTTCCCAGGCTTCAGTAGGGGGGGTGGATTTTGTTTTCAGCAATAGGATGTAGCTGGCAAATCTTCATGACACAGGGGCCTGGTGTGGCCTAATTATGCTTTGAGAAGCTCACCCTGGTCAATTGTGTGGTATCTGTAGAGAACCAGGAAAATAAGAGGACTCATGAGAAGGAGATGGCAGAGGGTTGATCTGGCGTCTTTTGAAGGTAGGGGTTGATTTGCTGATGAACAGGATAGATGATGATGTGCAGACAGATAAAGGGGACTCTAAGGTTTGGGTCTGAGCAACGTGTTCAATGGGGCAATCACGTGGAGAGCAAACATTAACAGTGCATGTAGGGGGAAGATAATAACAAGTGCTGGTGAGGATGTGGAGAAATTACACTCCCCAAACACTGCAGGTGGGATTATAACATGGTAAAGCCACTTTGGAAAACAATTTGGAAGTTCCTCAAAAGATGAACATAGAGGTTGGGTGCGGTGGCTCATGCCTGTAATCCTGGCACTCTGGGAAGCCAAGGCAGGTGGATTGCCTGAGCTCACAGGTTCAAGACCAGCCCAAGCAAGAGCAAGACTCTGTCTCTAAAAATAGCTGGGTGTTGTGGCAGGTGCCTATAGTCCCAGCTACTCTGGAGGCTGAGGCAAGAGGATCACTTGAGCCCAAGAGTTTGAGGTTGCTGTGAGCTATGACACCAGGGAACTCTACCAAAGGTGACAAAGCAAGACTATCTCCAAAAAAAAAAAAAAAAGATGAACATACAATTACCATATGACCCAGCAATGCCATTCAGGGGAAATAAAAAACGTGTTCACACAGAAACTTGTGCACATTCACAGCGTCATTAATCACATTAGCTAAACAGTGGAAACAAACCAAGTGTTTGAGTAGATAAACAAAATATGGTGCGTTCATACAATGAAATATTTGGCCATAAAAAGAAATAAGGTACGGTATAAGCTTCAACATGGATAAACCTTGAAAACATTATGCTAAGTGAAGGAAAATAGATGACACAAAAGGCCATCTATCGTATGATTCCATTTATATGAAATGTCCAGAATAGGTAAGTGTAAGAGACAGAAAGTAGATTAGGAGTAGCACTAGGACAAGAAACGGAAGCTTAGGGGGAATGAGGAGGGAATGACTGAAAGATACAAGGTCTATTTGGGGGCTGATGAAACCATTCTAAAATTGTGTCCACGGCTGCAGAACTCTGTGAACATACTAAAAACCACTGAACCGTACACATTAAATGGGTGAATTGTAAGGTACATGAATTAAGTCTCAATAGAGCTGTTGCCAAAAAAAGAATACAGGTGGTCCCCAGGTTACAGACGAGATACATTCTTAAGAACATCTTTAGGTTGGATTTGCAGTAACTCAGATCCCTGATAAACACTGCATATAAATTAGTAATAATAACGATACTATAATGGCTCATATGTGATAATAATAACACAGTGTAATACAGTATAAAGGCATGATAATAATACCTGTGTAGTATAATAGTACATTATAGAAACTATTCTACACTTTCTTTTAATTCAAGCAAACAGAACACAAAAGCAAACTCATACAATAAGTTTAGATGGGAGATAGGATAAATTTTTAAAAAGGACATTAAAGGTTAACCTCACCTAATGTTGCATCAATCAGTGTCTTGCTTATTTGAGGCAGGAAGGGAGGCTGGCACTAATCAGAGGGTGATGATGGAGATAGCACTGGAGAGGAGGGGGTGGGTGCTGGAGAGTCAGGATTTGATTCTGTTGCTGGAGGAGGGGAGCTGACCAGTGAAGTCAGTTTCCTGAAAAAGGTTCCTAGGGTGGTTTGCCCAGCCTTTTTCTTTTTTCATCATAAATGGCCTTGTAGCAGCTGATGTTCTCACTAACTACCTGGGAAACCTTTGTGAACCACTCAACGTTAGAGTTTTGCCCCTTAAGCTTAGCAAATCCTGCTCCAGGGAGACAAAAGGCTTCAGCTAATTCTCCTGTTGTAAATTTTCTTAGTTCTGAATCTTTTTTTTTTTTTTTTTTTGAGACAGTCTCAAGCTTTCACCCTGGGTAGAGTGCTGTGGCATCACAGCTCACAGCAACCTCAAACTCTTGGGCTCAAGCCACTCTCTTGCCTCAGCCTCCCAGTAGCTAGGATACAGGTGCCTGCTAGAATGCCCTGTTGCAGTTGTCATTATCGTTTAGCAGGCCCAGGCTGGGTTCCAACCTGTCACCCTTGATGTATGTGGCTGGTGCCCTGAGCTACAGGCGTCGCCCAGTTCTGGATCCTTGTTCTTGTGTTTCTATCAGCTCCTTCTCCATCTACGAGACTAGCTATTAGTATAAAGATTGATGCACCAATAAACTAGTTTGGCCACTCGGGTTTGTTTACATGCAGAGAAGAAACTAGCTCCAGAATTATTCATTGAATTACTTAATTAAACGAACCCTCTTGAGAGTATGTGGAGCCCATTCGTAAGTATGGAACGCTGTAAATCAGGTCATCTGTAACCCAGGAACGGGCTGTATTCAACTCTCACACTTACCTTAAAACAGTGATGTTCTTTTTGTCAGCCAACTAATTTCAATACTGTTACACAAACTTAGGCACTTAGAGAATGATACTAAAGGCCGACGATTTCTCTTTCTTAAAAATAAATAAATAAAAAACAAAGAGCAAGTAAGAAGGCAGACAGAGGTCGGCCTAACATAGCACTTCTTATGAAGTATCTTTGCCAGCAAGGTTGGACCGAAATCCTACCAAGTCTTTAGGGTCAATCGCAACATACTAGAAATACTCAGGGCAAAGAACAAGTTCAAAGTGACACCACGAAGATGCTAACAGGCAAATCCAGAAGGTCAGTCTTTCTGCAGGAAAGCTAACCTGATTTTCAACCAGTCAATGGCATAAAGAAGAAACAAGAGATGAGGAAACTGTTCTAAATGAAAAGAAGCTTAACACCACATTAAACAAATTTAAAACATGGGCCTTGGATCCTGATTTGAAGAAACCCACCATAAAGACGTCGAGATAACAGGGAAAATTTGAATACGTGTTTGGCAGTGTGGTACCAGGACTCAATGTTGGATTTTGTTGGCTATGATAATGACATCAGAAAATTAGATCAAGAGCATTCACATTTAAGAGAGAAACTATGTAGAATAAAGTAAGATGGGGACTTGCTCAAAAATAAGCTGCAAAAAGTAAAAAAAAAAAAGAAATGACGCAAACTGCTGTTAAATCCTGGTGCGTTCTGTGAGGGTTCATGGTACTATCCTCTCCACTTGTGAATATTTTTTAAAAGTCTCCTTACAAAAAAGAAAATAAAAGAAGAAAAGAAAAGAAATGTCTCATTAGGAAAAAAAAGAAAAAGAAGAAAAAAGAAAGCCAGCTGAGGAGTGGGCTTAGCTCTGCAGAGCTCTGTGGTTCTTAATTGTTATGGAAGCAGCTGGGGCCTTGTTAAACACTGGCTGCTCCCTTCTCTCCTGGAGCTTCTGAGCCAGCAGAGCTGGGAGGAGGCCTGAGAATCTGCATTTCTAACAAGCACTCAAGTGATGGTGACGCTGCCAGGGGGAGTCCCCACTTTGAGAACCGCGGGCATGGTAGCCTGTCAGTGAGGCCTGCATCCCAGAGGAGTGACTTGCCTTGTTCTGTGTGCTCCACGACCCTGAGGGCCTTCCTCGCTGCCCATCCTCCCATAGAGACATGGTCCTCCGTGGCCGCGCTGGTGGAGAGAGAGTCAACAGACGAGGGGTGGCACAGAGCCTTGCTCTCAGAAACTGCAAGAGACAAGCGCAGTTAAGAAGTGCCCTTCATATGAGTGGCTGCCAGAGTGACATGTGGCTTCCTCAAAGTGCTCTGCACATGGAGGGCCCTATCCACAAGACCCTGGCCACTACCCAAACACCAGATGCTCCAAAGGTGCTTTGGGAAAAGGAAGCAGGTCTTTCCCCCCACCCTCACCCCCAAAGTGAGAAGGACTCTAAAACTATAGTGAGTTCTGAGATAAGACGGACACGGAGCTGGGACCTCGAATAACAAGGTCAAGTTGAAAACCTTGGAAGCCTTGAGCATGTCAGGAAGAATAGGTGTAAAAAGATTTGATGAAAAAAAAAAGATTTGATGGACATTTTCAGGTACTTGAGAGTAATTTGACTGGGTCATTTCACCAGAAAAGGTGGGATCAGAACTAAGGTGTGGCATCTGGAGTTTGAGGCTGGACCCACAGATCCTGGGAAAGAAGATTTAACAGTTCAGATTGTTCAGTAATGATATAAGTGAATGTTTGGGGCTTAAAATGTCTTAATGTTTGCCAGAAATATCTCTGGGAGGTGGGGGAAATTTTAGGATGGCCTAGATTTGGGGATTCTCAAACTTTATTGTGCAGATGAAACAGGGATCTTGTTACAAGGCAATCTTGGGGTGGGGCTTGAGTTCTGCCCTAAAAAAGTCCCAAGGGATGGCCAGTGGCTGTATTGTTAATGTGAGGAGTACACTTCAAGTACTCTGCTTAGAAGTCAGGAAAGGTCAAACTCGGTCTTTTCTCTTTTCTTTTGACCTTGAGAGTGACCATGAGTGAAACATCAGTTCTTTTCTTTTCTTTTTTTTTTTTTTTTTTTTGCAGTTTTTGGCCTGGGCTGGGTTTGAACCTGCCACCTCTGGCATATGGGGCTGGCACCCTACTCCTTTGAGCCACAGGCACCACCCTGTTTTCTATGCTACATGAGATCCTATTCTGAGATATCTAGTTTTAAACTAGGGTGATGTGGGCCAGGTGTCTGGCTCACACCTATAATCCTAATACTCTGGGAGGCCCAGGCAGGTGGATTGCTTGAGGTTAGGAATTTGAGCCTGCCTGAGCAAGAGTTAGATTCTGTCTTTACTAAAAATAGAAAAAACTAGCCAGGCATTGTGGTGGGCACCTATACTCTCAGCGACTTAGGAGGCTGAAGCAAGAGAATTGCTTGAGTCCAAGAGTTTGAGGTTGCTATGAGCTATGACACCACGGTACTTAACCCAGGGTGACAGAGTGAGACACGCTGTCTCAAAAGCAAACAAACAAATTAACTAGGGTGATGAGCTGGCCTTGGTTTGCCCAGGACTTTCCAGGTTTCAGCACTGTAAGTCCCAAGTCCTTGCACCCTACAGTGAGCTCTATGAATACCTGCGTTGAGGCGTGTGCACAAAGAAATCTTACCAGTGCCCAAAAAAGGAGAACACTGTTTTCATCACCATGAAATCGAGCTGAACAACCTCAGCAGGCAGCTGGGGCAGCTACCCACAAATGAGGCTTCCCAATGCCACAATGTCCTCTAGAGACCAGTGACCACGCCCCTCATCTCCGTGTTACTGTGAAAAGTCCTGGCCTGTTAAAGGGGTGTTTTAATAAGCAAGGAAGTGATCAAATGGAACTGAGTCCCCAACTGCCGGTCCATAGAGTGCCACCCTATGCACCCCTCCCCAGTCTGGGGAAGAATCGTCTTCTATGAAACCGGTCCCTGGTGCCAAAAAGGTTGGGGACCATTGAAACAGAAGACACTGGGTCAGAGGAGGTGAATTTGGACTCTGTTTGTTATCTGTATTGAGTTTTAATTCAAGACTTAGGTGGGGAGGGACTAGGAGTAATATTAATAGCAATGAGTATTAATTTAGTACTTGCAATGTGCCAGGCTTTGTAAGCATTAATTAATTTAACCCTCTGGGGTTAGTGGATGGCAGATCCAGCTTCCATGCACTTCATGAACCACTATGTTAGCCCGACTTTTGGGGTAGAGTTGTTAGATAAAGCACAGGATGCCCAGTTCAATTTGGATTTCAGATAAAAAACAAATAATCTTGAATGGATCAACAAACTGTGGTGTATGTATACCATAAAATACTATTTAGCCATTAAAAAAGATGGAGGGGCGGTGCTCATAGCTCAGTGGGTAGGGCATTGGCCACATACACCAAGGCTGGCCTGTGTGAACCCGACCCAGGCCTGCTAAACAACAATGACAACTGCAACAACAACAACAACAACAATAAAAATAGCTGGGCATTGTGGTGGGCACCTGTCATCCCAGCTACTTGGGAGGCTAAGGCAAAAGAATCGCTTAAGCCCAAGAGTTTGAGGTTGCTGTCAGCTGTGACGCCACAGCACTCTACCAGGGTGACAGCTTGAGACTCTGTCTCAAAAAAAAAAAAAAAGAAAAAAGATGGAGACTAAAATATTTTGCATTTACCTGGATAGAGCTGAAATAGATTCTTCTTAGTAAAGCATTGCAAGAATGGAAAAATAAACATCCAATGTACTCTATACTAATATGAAATCAATATATAAACAATTACATGCTCATAAAAACAATTAAACACCAATATAGTCTGGTTCAGGGTTAGAGGGAAGTGGAGGGGAAAGGGGGAGGAGGAGGATGATTGGCAGAAGGAGGGAGGGCAGGAGTTGGGATCTCACCTAATGTGCACATTGTGAGGGTGTATGATACGCTCAGAGGGTGAGGGGCTCTTTTACAAATGGAACTTTACCCTGGAAGTGAAAACAATGTAACCTAAAAATTTGTACCCTCACATTAATGTGAAATAAAAATAAATTATAAAA
This sequence comes from Galago senegalensis, assembly GCA_963575145.1. Lineage (NCBI taxonomy): Eukaryota > Metazoa > Chordata > Mammalia > Primates > Galagidae > Galago > Galago senegalensis. The sequence goes on from CAUYTI010100534.1 coordinate 32,107, forward strand.
AAATCACACATACACACAAACAAATAATCTATTAGTCTAAGTAAGTCCCAAATAATTCAAATTTAATTGGGCATCCTGCATTTTTGTTTGTTAATTTTGGCAACCTCCTTTTAGGATTAAGTAGTGCTTAAAACGGAAGCCCCATTAATTAGAGTGAGCGCTTATCTCTGGGTGCCAAAATGCCTGGGTTTGAATTCTGCTCTATCTCTTAGTTAACTTCTAAGATGTTCATCTGTAAACCCGGGACAGTAGCACCTACCGCATGGCCTGGTCATGGCAGTTAAGCACACAGATATGAGTGAGGTTCTCAGCACTTACTTTATGCCAGGCACTACTCTGAGTTGTTACTCATCTGTCCCTTACCCTGCGGCAGAAATCAGCGACAATGAAGCTCAGTTTTCAGAGATGGTATCTTGCATCTCATGAGCGTTTTTGTATTTTGCAATAACGTCCTTATGTTTTTAGTGAGTGATGTAACGAATGGAATGTATCCAAAGTTTAATGATTCTGATGGGTTCAGGCTTCACCTTCCAATAGTCTTGAGGTTGAGATATGGGAAAAAGCTATTGAGATGACGTTCCGATGGAATGTCAAATTGCTTTTCACAGAGAAATTGCCATTTCCCATCTCATTATTGTATTATTATGTTTCAGTATAACATTACTTAGGTTTTTAACTTTTCTTCTAAAAAGTGAAAAGGTCCAACCTGCTACATTGGTATTGAGAGAGATAGGATGCAAATAGAAGTGGTGAAACTTTAGGGTTCATTCAAAGACAAAATATGATACTTTCAAGTAAAACAGAAAGGCCCTTGGACAGACTTGTGCTCCGGGAAAAGGGCAGTGTCCTTACCGAGGGCTGCAGCTGTGCAGTGGGCAATCATGAATCCGGAGTTCAGACCTCCTTCAGCCACCAGGAAGGCTGGCAGCTCACTGAGGGAGGGGTTACAGAGCCTTTCAATTCTTCTTTCGCTAATGGCAGCAAGTTCATGGACACCAATGGCTAAATAATCCAGGGCCTGAAAGAATGTCTCAGTTCAGGAGACATATTCTAATAGGCTGTATTAGAATATGCTCTCAGGGCCAAGAGCAATTCTGAAAAGCTTACTTTGGCTGGATATTCACCATGGAAGTTTCCTCCAGAAATTGTCTCTCCTCTACTGGCAAAGACCATCTTTCAAAACAGGTTAAGGCATGAGTACAACACGTGCTGATCACTTCAACCACAGCTCCTTCCCACCCTCCTTCTTTCTAACACCGAAGTGGCAGTCCTTGTACAAATGAGGGGGAGAAGAAAAGAGACAAATCTTCTCACCAGCAGTCGTTGACCCAAAGAGGCACAGAAGCAAAACAAAACAAAAACAAAAACCTTCAAGGTGAATCGTGTACTCCCGACTGTGGGTCAAAGAAGCATGGAGCACGAGATGATGTTTTCTCTTGAGATGAGCTTCTCAAGCACCATTACTGCACTAATTCAGTGGTTAGCACTTGCCCACCCCCACCACCCCAAGAAAGTATATAATCTGAAACTAAGAACAGAGACCAGAATGCCTATTTGAAAGCAAATTCTATTTCTTCAACGGGCACTGTGAGTCAGGGCTCCATGAGAGAATCTGCGGAGTGGGCAGCTCTGCTGATGGGCAACCACCAAAATATCTGGAACAGTCAATTCTAGGGCAATTTTCAAATTCTATAGTCAGTAACCCCATGTCAGCGTTCAATAGCAGAAGGTGGCTGATAGGTCCTCCCAAATCCAGTTAAGTAGGTGGCAACTTCAATCCAGCAAGCGCCCCCGCAAAAGCAGTGACAGATCCTCCTTTCTGGTTCCAAGAGCTAATTTTTGTCCCCTGGGCTATACGCTATTCGCTTCTTATAAACTGGGAACTCACTGTGTGTGAGAAACATTCTAAATTTCAAAGAATATATTTCAAAAAATATATTTCAATATTTTCTATATTTCAAAAATATATTACATTAGTCAAATTTGGGGTTACTTTCCCCTGTATATGTAACTGTGTGTGTATAATATAACTATTAGGCCTGGTTCCTGCTCTTGAACCAGCCTGCAACCACAGCCCTTGTCTCCTCCCTATTCTCTGAACCCCTGTAGCAATTGAGCCCTGCACCAACTTGGAACTTAAGCATGTTTTATTGTCCTCTAATTGCTCCAGATTTGTTTGTTGGTTATTAGATTATAGCCATTAGAATTTAACTCCCATAATAGCCAGCATTATGACAGGTGTCCTATGCCTGTAACAGCAAATTGAGAAATACGTTCTTTCAGATAACATCAGTATTGCAGAAATGCCAAGTATTAGGCTACTGGAAACGCATCAATAATTAAATGTGTAATTGAGAAAGTTGAAGACTTGGCTCGGCGCCTGTGGCTCAAGCGGCCAAGGCACCAGCCACATACACCTAAGGTGGCGGGTTCGCATCCCCAGCCCGGGCCCACCAAACAACAATGATGGCTGCAACCAAAAAATGGCCAGGCGTTGTGGCGGGCGCCTGTCCCAGCTACTTGCGAGGCTGAGGCAGGAGACTT